>CP092870.1:95107377-95127888 GCA_030710605.1 Cordylochernes scorpioides
ATTGTACTACGTATTTAAAATCTGGTGCTATTTAGAGGGGGTGCTATAGACAGTTTTAACTGTATATATATATAAAGTATATACAAGGTTTTGATTGGTGGAGCCCATTGCGGGAAAGGTTCTGCCACCGATTGACTCCCAGTTTTTTTTTTTTCCCCCACATAGTGGACAGGTCAATGTATAGACCAAGATGGTACTTGTAGATGGTAGCCCTCACCACACTTGTCATTGCCTCAGAGAGAGGGGGAGTAAGGTGGGAGGGAGTAAACCAACAACATGTGTGTGTTTAGCAACCACTCACACCAATTGGAAGATGGCAGATGGCGAGAACAATGAGAACAAGGCCCTGAACCACAACCCGCAGGTAACAGCATTGTTACCAAAACGTCACACACTATTTATTTATTTGGATTTGGTCTTATTACCTTGTGTTTAGAATATATTTCAAATTGTGCCTTATCAAGACCTATTCTAATGATAAGGCACAATTTGGATTATAGATTATAAACACAAGGTGCTTTTCTTTCTTATCTCCACTCAATAACATTAGGGTATTAAGCTTGTAGAGCTTTTGATGGTGTTTGAAAAACACAAGGTAATAAGACCAAATCCAAATAAATAGTGTGTAAGGTTTCAGTGTAACAGCGTTGTTACTATCTTCAGACAAAAGTACTGAATCATAGATTCCTGTTACCGAAATCATAGATTTAGTACTTTTGTCTGAAGATGGTAACAACGCTGTTACAGAAACATCACACACTATTTATTTATTTGGATTTGGTCTTATTCCCTTGTACCTATTCCTAAATTAATAAATAGTGCATGACATTTCAGTAACAGCACTGTTACCATCTTCAGACAAAAGTACTGAAATGATAGTAACAAGTTCCAAGTTCCAAAATCACTTTATTAGGTACCGCTCAAAAAGAGCAACCTAGTTTATGATATTTGCAACAATGAATAATATGTGAAGGTTATTCATATATTAAACAAAATGTTAACGCAGGAATCAATCCCGGTTCATGGCTGTCGGGAATCAAGGGTGTTTCCTACTTGTACACCGACGTGATAGTAACAACTCTGTTACCAAAATGTTGCACAAAATTTATTAATTTGGAACTGGTGTCTTGTTAACTTTATGTTTCTCTATATAATCCAGATTGTTTTTTTTTTTTTTAATTATCTCTAGTACACGTGGTACATCTTACACAAGGGGATAAGAAACAACAACAACAACACAAGGTACAGGCCATGATAATCATGGTGGGTATTTAGCAACTGCTTTTACTGTAAGCGCACCACATGTCTACACATGTGAAAAGCAGTTCGAATTTGCATTTACAAATGTGCCAGAGCCCCGTTTGGTTACTTGCACTCGCTGGTGGGGTTGGACTTTTGCAAGAATCGGGGGCCATTGGAGCATTTTTTTTTTTTTAATTTTAAATCAGAAAAAAGTGTTCAATGCGGGAATCGAACCCAGGTCGTAGCGGTCGAAAACCAAATGGTTTAACCAGCCTTCCACCGACCCCCTTAATCCAAATTGTAACTTTTCATGCCACTTCAACAGATAAATAGAATGCATCCTCCTCTCCCATATTGTTTAACTGAACTAACATAACCTAAACATTTATATTCAAGGAATATTTCTGTAACAACAGTTTCTACTGTCTAAATTATACCTTACCATAAAATAATATTAAAATTAAATATAAAAAAACATAAGTTATAGTACGCTATAACTACACAACAACATTTTTTTTAGTCTCGATTTTGTTTTTAAAAATGAAGAAGAATTATTATGCGAGTGGTACTGTGTGTGTTTCAGCCAGGGGAATTCCTGGATAATCAAGGTCCCATGTAAGTACTGCCCCACTTCTCCATCTTTTTATTGATAAGGCACAATTTGGATTATAGATTATAAACACAAGGTAATAAGACCAAATATTTGAAATGTTTGTGACGTTTCAGTAACAACATTGTTGCCATCATCAAAATACTAAAGTTTTAGTACAATGCCATTACCGAAACGCCACCAACATTTCAATCAATCTAGATTTGGTCTTGTTACCTTTTGATTCACAGAATATCCCCTCATTTTTTTGTTAGAGTATATACATCTTGTATACTATATATATAGAACTCATCCTCTTATGACATATCTCCCCCTCATATAAGTTGTTGTTTCTGACATGACCTGCTTGCTACAGAGGATGGGATACGAGTCCAGACCCCACCCTTCTAGCAGAGATCGTCACTCCTCGCACGGAGAGTAAGTACTTCCGCCGCAACAAGGTGGAAGGTGAATTCTCAGCAGTGTAGATAGACCTTTTCAATGTGCTTTATTGTTGTTGTTTCTTATCCCCTTGTGTAAAGATTACACAATTTCCATTAGTTCATGCTCCTCAAACTGTTTTATGATAAGCAGCAGCCTCTCCCAAAGGTCCTGTTTAGTACATCTAATGTAAGCCAAAATATGTTCTGGAGCTGCAGGTGCCAAGCTACATTTTGGGCAAGTGGAGTAGATTTTTAAAATTATTTTCTAACTTCAATGGCTTGAGATGGCCTGTTCTAAATCTTGTTAGTGTTGCTTGATGCTGTCTATTTCTGAAGTTTAGAGCTCCTCCTGGGTTCACTCCACTGTACCAACTGTCTTGGGTCTTCGCTCTGTGTGTGCGCCATTGGGAGCGTCCTTGCCGTGCGGGCCATGAAAAACCAAGGGGTGCACACAGCAGTACCACCCTCCCGCCTTCACGTTGGTTCCCAGCGTAAACCTCAGAACCTCAGAGGTTCTTGATTCGTCGGCAGTTCAGGGAGTACTGTGAACAAAGGGTTCGAGGCCAAAGGGGGGGAGTCGTATTGTAGCGTAGGACGGGTTTAACTAAGTCCGAATGGGAGGGCTCGGTCAGCAACCTTGCCATGAACTCTCGGAGACGCCTGTGGGTTTGATTGGTCGACCCCATGGACCCAGACCCTAATGGAGGGCGCGAGGGGCCAAACAATGGCCGCTCGGTGCATGGAGAATGCATCATTCCTTTTGGTTAGGTGACCTAGATATAGCAATGGGTATGCTATCGCATGCCGGTTTATGGACCGAAAGGTCTGGGTGGCCACTGATCCAAGGATGTACCAACTGTGCTCAGGCGTACAGACTTCGGTCTAGGTAGCCCAATATCCAATAGTGTACCAACTGTGTTTAGGTGGGATGATTTAACTTGGTTAAGAGATTAATACATATCTATCTATAATATACTAAAGTTTGTACCATTACATTGACTGCTATGTCACGAACTGTACTATTCACCATCCTCTCTTCTTTCTTATCTCCACTCAATCATATTAGGATATCAAGTTGAGACCCTTGATGGTGTCTGTTTGACAACCATCATGACATGGGTGAAGTAGAATAAGTCTGCCTTTGTCATTAAGACTGGGAGCACTACTCAGTGGCAGGTCGACTTAGCTCCAAAAGAAATGGCCGCCTCTGACATGAGGAACAGACACCATGTGCAGCTGCTTCTAACATGGAGTACAAACGCTGCTCATCCTGTATCCCTGGATCAGCAGCCTTTACAGGGTACTACCAGCCAGGCCAGCTGAGCCAGGTTTTTTAGTGAGCTTGTTACTGCTCCCCCTCCTCCTTTTTCATCCGGGCTTGGGACTGGCAAAGGCGGAGTTATTCACCATCCTGATCAAGTTCATTGATTGATCTGCTTCATTCTTCCTTGATTGTAGATTTTGTTCTCAGTTTGGTCAGTTGACACACCAGAATGATGTGGCCAAGCTTCAATGGCTATTTCTCCCCTTATGTGCACTTGAGTTTTTGTAAGCTGTTTTGCATTATCACAACAGCTTCCACTGCATTTTTTCAGAGTAAAGACTAAAAAACTAAACTTCATAACAGTATTAAAATTATAGTTTTTTTGGGGTTTTTCCCTTGTATATATTTTTGACTATTGTAAATATTTATATTTTTAATTGAAAATCTTGAAATGCACAAATTACTTTGCAATCTAAAAAAGACACACCTTAAACTTCAATTGTTAACAAGGTGGGGGCAAATTGTCTAAAAAAGTCAATAATTTTTGCTACTAAATTTGATATTGAATTAAATTTTTTTTGAATCCTTATTATTTTTAAAATTTTGATGCCAAATTGAACAAAATTTGAGGGGGGAACCTTGCACCAAATTAAGACCTCCAAAACTTTTTTTTTTCTTTCTCAATAGTGTGGTGTTGCAGCTGCAAGACCGGAACAGTCACCTCAACCGCCTGACGACTTCAGCTGGAGTCCGGAGATTGGAGTCCCAGTTAAGTATGTAATTGGAAGTTCTGTGTTTGTTTCCATAACTCTTGATTTTGTTTATATATTTTGGCAGATTGTAGCTTCTTCTATCCTTTAAGGGCATAATGTCCGCCTCGTAAAGTACAATATCGTTAGGGCAGGTATTTCGAAGACCTGTAATAATTCTAGCTGCACTTAGTTGTATCCTTTCCAGTGATTTTAGATTTGTTTCAGATGCTGTACCATAGATTTGATATCCATATTCCAGGATAGGTCTAATTAGAGATGTGTAAGTTAATTTTAGTGTGGCTGCATCGGCTCCCCACTCTCTTCCTGAAATATATTTCAGGATTTTTAGTCGGTCTCTTCCTTTTCTAATAACTTCTTCAATATGTTTACTGGAGTTAATTTCTGGATCCAGGGTGGAGCCAAGATATTTAGGATGTTTATTAGATATGCAACTTTGGCACTGTGCAGCCTACTGATTGAGTCTAAGACAATGGAGTCTGAGGCCCATCATGAAGCCCTGCAGCTTCAGGAGGTCCATAAGCTGGCTGATGAGAATGAGAAGCTCGGGACCCAGTTCGATAGGTAATAATTTACATATTTGCTTAATTAAGAGCTCTGTCATATTATATATATATTTGATAGTTTGACTTTTAAAGATCTTTTTATTTGTATATTCATTTAAACAATTGAAAAAAGTTTTTGAAATTATTACAAATTTTGTTTTCAACCCTATTAACTCTTATACTATACATAAATTATAGATTTTCTATAGGAAATAATTTATGTATTTGCATATTGTGATATTTTGACCTTTAGAGTTTTTTTATTTTATTCGTTGTGTGTATTCATAAAATAAAACATTGAACAGAGATTTGAAATTATTATAAATTTGTTTTTATAATTGAATTGTTGTACAGTACATAAATTATAAATCTCTGTCATATTCGCACTCCACCTTGTCTCGAACTTATACTGAAAAATCGAATCAGTTTGGCTTTTCAAGCATCATGGACAGAAATATATTCCCAGAACTACATTTATAAATTCAATTGTTATCTATCGATAAATTTGTAACTATTAAAATTTTCTCTCAATGTGGGTTTTTTAAAAAATAATATAATAAAATATTATCTCTACACTAGCAGCCTCAGGTTGATGACAAAGCCACAGCACCAGCTTTGGCAAACTGAGAATGTCCACCTAGAGACCATGGTTTCAGGCTAATGGCCCTCGTCAGTCTAGGGCGGACTTTAATTCCATGAGATATCCACAAGAGATCTAATGGAATCTTCACAATACACCAAAGAGGTTTTTAGCTGGCAAAGTGGCTAGGCCAAATCTATGACCAAACTATAGATAGATGGCGTCTAGATTTGACGTCTAGTATGATGGAAGAGGTTACCTTTGTTTTTATAAAATTATAGTTAAGATAAAGTTATTAAAAAACTTGTTTGTTTGGGGATTTAAAAAAATGGTTGTGAATTATAAATATTCTGTATTTCAAGCTGCTGATGTGTGATCCAGTCACAAGAGGCCCAGGTCATCTTCCAGTTCTGACATCGAGGAAGGACCTTCAAAACAGGACAGCAAAAAACACAAAAAACATTCGAGGTAAGTCACCATCTTCCTTCTCTATTATATATAACTAGCCGAGTGACCCGGGCAATCTCACATGTGTCTTAATCAAATGCAATAACAAGCAGAAAAATCACAACCTGAGTATTTTCAAAACAAATTTTTAATATATTCCTGTTTGTGGCAAGTGTAACCTACATGTACTGAATCGTTCTAGTTTTAGATAAATCGATATAAAACATTTTATTGATTCACTTTTTAAATGGAAGTGGGTAGAGAGTAAACACCGTCGACAACCACATTCAAAGATCGATTTTGAATATTTGAAAATACTCAGGTTGTGAGTTTTCTGCTTGTTATTGCATTTGATTAAGACACATGTCATATTAAAGGAAGCCAGGAAGTTGAACTAAAGGAAATTTCAAATGTCAGCAATTAATGCTTTGGGAAAATTCAAGATAATCCAACAAAAGTCAAGGAAAGGTCAAAATAGGTAGACAAGTGATCTAAACCATTGATTATCTACCTGTACGAATCGGGATCGAATCCCGCTTTGGGCATTTTTATCTAATTTTTAAAAAAATGCTCCAATGGCCCCCAAATCTTGCAATAGTCCAACCCCACCAGCGAGTGTAAGTAACCATACGGGGATCTAGCATATTTGTAAGTGCAAAGTCGAACTGCTTTACACATGTGTAGACATGTGGTGCATTTACAGTAAAAGCAGTCGCCAACTTCTACCAAACATGATTATCATGGCCTGTACCACGTGTACTAGGGATAATAATAATTTTAAAAATATACAATCAAAGATCGAATCCCGTTTTGATTACTTTTTTTTTCTACTTCACTGACCCCCGATATCATCACTATAATGTATCTCTAGTAGGGATATTCTCTTCAACTAACACCTATCATGTCCCAGGCCTCATCTTCAATATTGTGTGAAACATTTGTTTTCTCAAAAGCCAGACATATCTAATAAACTTGTTCATCCTATATATAGCAGTGTTCCCACAGATACACGCCGTGTACATGTCTCACTCGGTGCCGCAGGTCCCCACGACGCCCCAACCAGCTACGGCTCCATCAAATCCAGAATCTGCAGCTCCGCCTAGCGGACCACCACCCTGCCCTCGGCAGGTACAGCCCGGCACCGCCCGCTCAACTCCGGTAGGTTCCCGGTGATCCTAAACTGACCTATTTGGTATTGCAATACATTGAGTTTCACGGTTTTTTTTTTTCTTTTTTATCGTGAAGATAATTTATTATAATATACTTATAGGGCACCTATAAATATGAAATTTGGTAAACATGTTCAAACCTGATGACAATGCTAGCTGACCAAATTTAGACTGGGTTGTCAGGTTTGCCAAATACGGACAAATTTCCAAATTTCCTTTCAAATTTTGTATATTTAATTTTAATATGCTTCCACACCGTATAGAATAATGAAACTCACAATACTCGCTCAGTTCAATTAATAATTGACATATAGACAGACATACATTCATTTTTATATATAGAGATTAGCAGTAATTAAACGTAACAGTAAGAAAATGTTGATTTTAATATATGTAAATAGAGTCTCTTAAGAAAGACCACCTAAAAACATGACTCAACTTGTTTCTCTTGTAGGTGGTCTCTCATTGGATATTCTAATTGATATTAAAGAATCTCTAATAGACCTTTAATAAGAGACTGCCTCTTTGGAGAGACAGGTTAAGCTACGATTTTAGGCATCTTCTCAATGGAAGCTCTACTGTATCTACTTTTTCACACTGTTTGGTTTAATAAATGCCATTTTAATCATTTTGAATGTGTATCAATCCAGTCTATTTTTTGTTTTGATATTTTATAGGCAAAATCACTTCATATCATCACTATAATGTATCTCTAGTATGAATATTCTCTTCAACTAACACCTAACATGTCCCAGGCCTCATCTTCAATATTGTGTGAAACATTTGTTTTCTCAAAAGCCAGACATATCTAATAAACTTGTTCATCCTATATATAGCAGTGTTCCCACAGATACACGCCGTGTACATGTCTCACTCGGTGCCGCAGGTCCCCCCTAAGCCCCAACCAGATCCGGCTCCATCAAATCCAGAATCTGCAGCTCCGCCTAGCGGACCACCACCCTATCCTCGGCAGGTACAGCCCGGCACCGCCCGCTCAACTACGGTAGGTTCCCGGTGATCCTAAACTGACCTATTTGGTATTGCAATACGTTGAGTAACACGGTTTTTTTTTATTATAATATACTTATAGGGCACCTATAAATATGAAATTTGGTAAACATGTTCAAACCTGATGACAATGCTAGCTGACCAAATTTAGACTGGGTTGTCAGGTTTGCCAAATACGGACAAATTTCCAAATTTCCTTTCAAATTTTGTATATTTAATTTTAATATGCTTCCACACCGTATAGAATAATGAAACTCACAATACTCGCTCAGTTCAATTAATAATTGACATATAGACAGACATACATTCATTTTTATATATAGAGATTAGCAGTAATTAAACGTAACAGTAAGAAAATGTTGATTTTAATATATGTAAATAGAGTCTCTTAAGAAAGACCACCTAAAAACATGACTCAACTTGTTTCTCTTGTAGGTGGTCTCTCATTGGATATTCTAATTGATATTAAAGAATCTCTAATAGACCTTTAATAAGAGACTGCCTCTTGGAGAGACAGGTTAAGCTACGATTTTAGGCATCTTCTCAATGGAAGCTCTACTGTATCTACTTTTTCACACTGTTTGGTTTAATAAATGCCATTTTAATCATTTTGAATGTGTATCAATCCAGTCTATTTTTTGTTTTGATATTTTATAGGCAAAATCACTTCATATCATCACTATAATGTATCTCTAGTATGGATATTCTCTTCAACTAACACCTATCATGTCCCAGGCCTCATCTTCAATATTGTGTGAAACATTTGTTTTCTCAAAAGCCAGACATATCTAATAAACTTGTTCATCCTATATATAGCAGTGTTCCCACAGATACACGCCGTGTACATGTCTCACTCGGTGCCGCAGGTCCCCACGACGCCCCAACCAGCTACGGCTCCATCAAATCCAGAATCTGCAGCTCCGCCTAGCGGACCACCACCCTGCCCTCGGCAGGTACAGCCCGGCACCGCCCCGCTCAACTCCGGTAGGTTCCCGGTGATCCTAAACTGACCTATTTGGTATTGCAATACATTGAGTTTCACGGTTTTTTTTTTTTCTTTTTTATCGTGAAGATAATTTATTATAATATACTTATAGGGCACCTATAAATATGAAATTTGGTAAACATGTTCAAACCTGATGACAATGCTAGCTGACCAAATTTAGACTGGGTTGTCAGGTTTGCCAAATACGGACAAATTTCCAAATTTCCTTTCAAATTTTGTATATTTAATTTTAATATGCTTCCACACCGTATAGAATAATGAAACTCACAATACTCGCTCAGTTCAATTAATAATTGACATATAGACAGACATACATTCATTTTTATATATAGAGATTAGCAGTAATTAAACGTAACAGTAAGAAAATGTTGATTTTAATATATGTAAATAGAGTCTCTTAAGAAAGACCACCTAAAAACATGACTCAACTTGTTTCTCTTGTAGGTGGTCTCTCATTGGAGATTCTAATTGATATTAAAGAATCTCTAATAGACCTTTAATAAGAGACTGCCTCTTGGAGAGACAGGTTAAGCTACGATTTTAGGCATCCTCTCAATGGAAGCTCTACTGTATCTACTTTTTCACACTGTTTGGTTTAATAAATGCCATTT
The DNA here is from genome assembly GCA_030710605.1 of Cordylochernes scorpioides. Classification (NCBI taxonomy): domain Eukaryota; kingdom Metazoa; phylum Arthropoda; class Arachnida; order Pseudoscorpiones; family Chernetidae; genus Cordylochernes; species Cordylochernes scorpioides. The sequence continues at coordinate 95,117,052 of CP092870.1, forward strand.
TAATCATTTTGAATGTGTATCAATCCAGTCTATTTTTTGTTTTGATATTTTATAGGCAAAATCAATTCATTTCAATTCATAGGGAATTCTTAACATTTTTTTTTTGTCTTCATTCAGCTTACTTTCTATTATACAGTAAAACCCCTCTATAGTGAACCCCAATGGGACAGAGCTTTTGGTTCACTATAGCCACGGTTCACTATAGCCACGGTTTGGCTATATTTTTTTACTTTTCAAAAATTTTAGACCGTATAATTAAAAAACAGCAATACCCACAAGAAGAGGCTGCCTCTTAATAGTGGTCACTTTATTTTAATTCCCTTAATTGACTAATTTCCTTATATTAATACTGAATAATAATAGAAATCATTAGATAATAGGTTCTTCTTATGATTAACATACATGTACCTCTATGTCTAAGTTAAAAATCAAGACAAATCCTCGGCCGCAACAAACCTGAAATACGATGTATCTTAAACAAAACAAAATTTGATATTTATAAATATTTTATAGAAAGAGATTTTGTACCCCCTCCCTCGCTGGCCACTAATCTGTAACCGACTCTCTGCTCAATAAAGATCGTTTTGTCGCGTAAAAATTCAAATAAATAAATAGTGTGTGATGTTTCAGTAACAGCGTTGTTACCATCATGGATTCAGTACTTTTGTCTGAAGATGGTAACAGCGCTGTTACCGAAACGTCACGCCCTATTTATTTATTTGGAATTGGTCTTATTACCTTGTGTTTTTAAAATCTATAATCCAAATTGTGCTTTATCATAGATTTGGGGTGTTATTTACCTTGAGTAGAACAACCTCCCTGTAAAGGACAACACCCTAGTTGTGCAGAGTCAAAGTGTGTCCTCTTACCGGAAAGCTGCCTATTAGTAAAAAATGGTCATTTTGGCGATGCAAGCTGTCCTTTATAGTGAGCTCTCATGGAGGTTGTTCTACTGTTCTTCTCTTTAAAAAAAACTTTCTATGATTCACCCTCAACACACCTTGTTCTCATGGCCTCTCCATTCATGAACCTGTCATCACCCATCTTTCCATTCAGTACATTCAGTACTTTTGTCTGAAGATGGTAACAACGCTGTTACCGAAACGTCACATACTATTTATTTATTTGGATTTGGTCTTATTACCTTGTGTTTATAATCTATAATCCAAATTGTACCTTATCATTCTTGTAAGCCATGTTCATCTATTTTGTAAAGAGAGGGACAAGTTAGACTTTGATTTATATAAAAAAGAGAATATATTTAGGATTTTTTTTTTTCAGCTTGTTAAAAGGCAGCTTTCTTTTATTATTATTTTTTTTTTTTTTCAATAGTAGCAGCTTGGATTTGTATATAGCTAAATATATATTTAAAGCTGCTTTCTTTTATTGTATTATTGTATATTGTGGGTTTTCTCTATATATATATAAATAGGTAGGACTTTAGAATAATTATTATTTTTTTGTATATTTTGGTAGACTTGGAATGAATCAGGGGTTTGTTATTTTTCATTAAAAGTCATCTGTTTTTGTCACTATATGTAAAATAATCTTGCATTATGTCATCTTCAATACAAAGATAGGAACATCATCAAAAGTACTAAATCGTGAGACAAAGAGTTTTTTTTTTGTAAGTTTTTTATTATTTTAAAAAATTAAGCAGAGCTTTCACCCTGTCCTTCTACAGGAGTAAAAATGTATATAAGGATAATTTTTATTTTTTGCTTATCCCTAATACTCGTGGTACAGGCCATGATAATCATGGTGGGTAGAAGTAGGCGACTAGCTTTTACTCTAAGTGCATCACATGTCTACACATGTGAAAAGTAGTTGGACTTTGCACTCACAAATGTGCCAGAGCCCTGTTTGGTTACTTATACTCGCTGGTGGAGTTGGACTTTTGCAAGAATCAGGGGCCATTGGAGCATTTTTTTTTTTTTTCAAATCAGAAAAAAGTTCCCAATGCAAGAATTGAACCTGAGTCGTAGTGGTTGAGAACCAACAGTTTAGACCATCCTTCCACCAAGGATAAGCAATAAGAATATGAAAAAATTTTTACAAGAAACTCTCTTTGCCTCAAGATTTTGTACTTCTGATAATATACTGTTCCCCAGGTGGTGATCCAACTTATGATAACATCATTTGACCATCAAGTAAGATAAACTTTCCATGAATTAGAAGCTGTGTATAGAAGTTTTCCTAGAACCAAATACTGGTTGGTATAGAGAAGAAGAGAGATTGAAACTACTTTTATTTCAATGTCCATATAAGATTATATAAGGTTAAATACAGAATAAATATGATTATATAATGATAAATATATGAATAAATAGATATAAATATATATAAAGTAATTGATAAATATACATATAATATATACAAGGTCTTCATTGGTGGCGCCCACAGAAAAAGAGAGAATTCTGCTAGGTGTTCTTTCTCAAAAGGGGAATGGTTTCTCCAACCCCATATATTGTTTTCAATAAAGAGGTTCATTCTTATCATTAGTAGTAGTGGTAACAATAGGATTTCTCTCTCATCAATACCTATCATTATCATTATTATTATTGTGGTATTCTCCTTTTCTCTCCCTCTGACCATCAAGAATATGCAAATTTGGCCTGTTTCTCACACACAATTTGCATATTTACGAGGTAGAAATTATGACAGTGACTCCTTTAAAAAAAAATGTTTTACTTTTTTAAAAAAGTATTATCCCTAGTATACACATGTAGTACAGGCAGCCATGATAACCTGATATCTCATCATTGGCTATCTCTATATCAGAGATGTCTGTACTACAGCCATGATGATACAAGCCATTGAGGAAGGCAAAGTCAGACTTTCACCAAAGTGTGCCATGGTACCATGATCAATGAAAGCTGCACCCTTACAACCCCATTCCATGAGATCACTCAAGGAGCATGGAATTCATGTAATCTTTACACAAGGGGATGAGAAACAACAACAACATTTACATATAACCCAGGATCGTAGACCACCAACTACCCAGGAAAGATATATTAAAGAATATAAAGAGAAAAAGTAACATAAAAAATAATAATTTAAAAACATTGAAAGTTTGAATGAGAGAGAGAGAAAGAGATTTTTAACGACAAAAAACACATATATTTGTAGTTCAATTAGTGGAATGAAATCCAGATGTCGAATTAAGGAAACTCTACTCTTTAAAATTGCCGCTTGTTCTAATGAGTCCAACGGTGTTTTATTCCACGTTAAGTGAAGAGCAAGGAGCTGAAGACCCTGGAACGGCCCATGTTGGAGAAAGTGAAGGAACAGAAGTCCCAGCCCCTCCACAAGACCCCCGTCTTCACCCTCCGGGACGTGGCAGAGAAAGTGGGCAACGTGGACAGCGAGGTGAAGTACCTGCTCAACAAGGCTCGCACTGCCCCCAAGAAACCAAAGAAAGAAAGTGAGTAGTTGTTTCTCCTCTAACTACACTTGCTATAGCATCCTAGTTCTATGTTGTTGTTATAACCATGGTTACACACAATTGGGATCTTTGAATTGTGATGTTATAACCAAGTTGATGTTATAAAATTTATTTTTATAAGAAAAGCTTCTATTATACATATGTTATATAAAAATTGTATTTAATTTTAAAATTAAAGGTCCCAGATCAAAATACTCTGTCAAGTCTACCACCAGATGTCGCGGTTTTCCCTAATTGTTGTTGTTTTCTGTTGGCTGGCTCAAATTCTTTTTTTTTTTTTTTGCTTATCCCTAGTACACGTGGTACAGGCCACGATAATCATGGTGAGTAGTTAGCGACTGCTTTTACTGTAAGCGCACCACATGTCTACACGTGTGAAAAGCAGTTCGACTTTGCACTTACAAATGTGCCAGAGCCCCGTTTGGTTACTTGCACTCGCTGGTGGGGTTGGACTTTTGCAAGAATCGGGGGCCATTGAAGCATTTTTTTTTAACAGAAAAAAGTGTCCAATGCGGGATTCGAACCCGGGTCGTAGTGGTCAAAAACCAAACGGTTTAACCAGCCTTCCACCGACCCCCCTGGCTCAAATTCTTTTGTAGATATGTAAATAAGTCTTTCATTTTCTTTATTCTTACACCTTAAATCAGGCAATACTTTTCTCAATTTATGTTTTAGTGATTGACCTAATAAAAAAATAGTGTAAATATGATGCCTTAATGCGACATTTGGCAGAGCTGACTGCTATAGGGCGCGTCCCCAGGTGGCAGATAGAGGAACAACCTTCAGATATGAAGCCAGCTGCGAAACAAGCAGAATAACTCTTGACGAATAAGCAGTCGCGGACCAACAGCAGCATTGTTAGAAGAGGAGTAGACCTCTTTAAAAATCCTGACTTCAACTGACCTGATTAATCAATATCAATTGTAACTATTAAAATTTTCTCTCAATGTGGGTTTTTTAAAAAATAATATAATAAAATATTATCTCTACACTAGCAGCCTCAGGTTGATGACAAAGCCACAGCACCAGCTTTGGCAAACTGAGAATGTCCACCTAGAGACCATGGTTTCAGGCTAATGGCCCTCGTCAGTCTAGGGCGGACTTTAATTCCACGAGATATCCACAAGAGATCTAATGGAATCTTCACAATACACCAAAGAGGTTTTTAGCTGGCAAAGTGGCTAGGCCAAATCTATGACCAAACTATAGATAGATGGCGTCTAGATTTGACGTCTAGTATGATGGAAGAGGTTACCTTTGTTTTTATAAAATTATAGTTAAGATAAAGTTATTAAAAAACTTGTTTGTTTGGGGATTTAAAAAAATGGTTGTGAATTATAAATATTCTGTATTTCAAGCTGCTGATGTGTGATCCAGTCACAAGAGGCCCAGGTCATCTTCCAGTTCTAACATCGAGGAAGGACCTTCAAAACAGGACAGCAAAAAACACAAAAAACATTCGAGGTAAGTCACCATCTTCCTTCTCTATTATATATAACTAGCCGAGTGACCCGGGCAATCTCACATGTGTCTTAATCAAATGCAATAACAAGCAGAAAAATCACAACCTGAGTATTTTCAAAACAAATTTTTAATATATTCCTGTTTGTGGCAAGTGTAACCTACATGTACTGAATCGTTCTAGTTTTAGATAAATCGATATAAAACATTTTATTGATTCACTTTTTAAATGGAAGTGGGTAGAGAGTAAACACCGTCGACAACCACATTCAAAGATCGATTTTGAATATTTGAAAATACTCAGGTTGTGAGTTTTCTGCTTGTTATTGCATTTGATTAAGACACATGTCATATTAAAGGAAGCCAGGAAGTTGAACTAAAGGAAATTTCAAATGTCAGCAATTAATGCTTTGGGAAAATTCAAGATAATCCAACAAAAGTCAAGGAAAGGTCAAAATAGGTAGACAAAGTGATCTAAACCATTGATTATCTACCTGTACGAATCGGGATCGAATCCCGCTTTGGGCATTTTTATCTAATTTTTAAAAAAATGCTCCAATGGCCCCCAAATCTTGCAATAGTCCAACCCCACCAGCGAGTGTAAGTAACCATACGGGGATCTAGCATATTTGTAAGTGCAAAGTCGAACTGCTTTACACATGTGTAGACATGTGGTGCATTTACAGTAAAAGCAGTCGCCAACTTCTACCAAACATGATTATCATGGCCTGTACCACGTGTACTAGGGATAATAATAATTTTAAAAATATACAATCAAAGATCGAATCCCGTTTTGATTACTTTTTTTTTCTACTTCACTGACCCCCGATATTTGCACATGTCCTCCTGTGATTGCAAGTAACCAAAACTGGTCTATGACATCTTATAAATGATAAAATTGAACCGCTTTCTACATGTGTATGCGGTGTACTTAGAGTAGAAGGCTAACTATCCATTATGATTTTTTATTATCCCTAGTAAACGTGGTACACGCCATGATAATCATGGTGGGTAGAAGTTGTTGATTGCTTTTACTGTAAGTGCACTACATGTCTACATATGTGAAAAGCTGTAAGTGCACCGCATATCTACACATGTGAAAAGCAGTTCGACTTTTGCACTTACAAATGTGCCAGAGTCCCGTTTGGGTTTACTCGCAATACCCATAATGGTAATCATGCAATACATTTCATATATATATATATATATACTGTTAAACCTGTCTATAGTGCCCCCTCTTGGGACTCACCAAAATAGAGTGCTATAGAGAGGGGGTGCTATAGACAGGTTACTTTTAATGTAAATCGCATCTTACTACGTATTTAAAATCGGGCGCTATAGAGAGGGAGGCGCTATTTAGAGGGGACGCTATAGACAGGTTTAACTGTATATATAAAAGATAATTCAGTAAGGGAAGAGTTTTCTTTTCTTCCCTCAGCGAATTATCTTTTATTTATAATTATACCGAAAGGGATTATAATATTAACAAGTTATTTGCATATACAATTTGGATTATAGATTTAAAAAAAAACAAAAGGTAATGAGACCAAATTCAAGTCCTGCCGATTTTATCCTCGGCCGCAACAAACCTGAAATACGATGTATCTTAAACAAAACAAAATTTGATATTTATAAATATTTTATAGAAAGAGATTTTGTACCCCCTCCCTCGCTGGCCACTAATCTGTTACCGACTCTCTGCTCAATAAAGATCGTTTTGTCGCGTAAAAATTCAAATAAATAAATAGTGTGTGATGTTTCAGTAACAGCGTTGTTACCATCATGGATTCAGTACTTTTGTCTGAAGATGGTAACAGCGCTGTTACCGAAACGTCACGCCCTATTTATTTATTTGGAATTGGTCTTATTACCTTGTGTTTTTAAAATCTATAATCCAAATTGTGCTTTATCATAGATTTGGGGTGTTATTTACCTTGAGTAGAACAACCTCCCTGTAAAGGACAACACCCTAGTTGTGCAGAGTCAAAGTGTGTCCTCTTACCGGAAAGCTGCCTATTAGTAAAAAATGGTCATTTTGGCGATGCAAGCTGTCCTTTATAGTGAGCTCTCATGGAGGTTGTTCTACTGTTCTTCTCTTTAAAAAAAACTTTCTATGATTCACCCTCAACACACCTTGTTCTCATGGCCTCTCCATTCATGAACCTGTCATCACCCATCTTTCCATTCAGTACATTCAGTACTTTTGTCTGAAGATGGTAACAACGCTGTTACCGAAACGTCACATACTATTTATTTATTTGGATTTGGTCTTATTACCTTGTGTTTATAATCTATAATCCAAATTGTACCTTATCATTCTTGTAAGCCATGTTCATCTATTTTGTAAAGAGAGGGACAGTTAGACTTTGATTTATATAAAAAAGAGAATATATTTAGGATTTTTTTTTTCAGCTTGTTAAAAGGCAGCTTTCTTTTATTATTATTATTATTTTTTTTCAATAGTAGCAGCTTGGATTTGTATATAGCTAAATATATATTTAAAGCTGCTTTCTTTTATTGTATTATTGTATATTGTGGGTTTTCTCTATATATATATAAATAGGTAGGACTTTAGAATAATTATTATTTTTTTGTATATTTTGGTAGACTTGGAATGAATCAGGGGTTTGTTATTTTTCATTAAAAGTCATCTGTTTTTGTCACTATGTAAAATAATCTTGCATTATGTCATCTTCAATACAAAGATAGGAACATCATCAAAAGTACTAAATCGTGAGACAAAGAGTTTTTTTTTGTAAGTTTTTTATTATTTTAAAAAATTAAGCAGAGCTTTCACCCTGTCCTTCTACAGGAGTAAAAATGTATATAAGGATAATTTTTATTTTTTGCTTATCCCTAATACTCGTGGTACAGGCCATGATAATCATGGTGGGTAGAAGTAGGCGACTAGCTTTTACTGTAAGTGCATCACATGTCTACACATGTGAAAAGTAGTTGGACTTTGCACTCACAAATGTGCCAGAGCCCTGTTTGGTTACTTATACTCGCTGGTGGAGTTGGACTTTTGCAAGAATCAGGGGCCATTGGAGCATTTTTTTTTTTTTTTCAAATCAGAAAAAAGTTCCCAATGCAAGAATTGAACCTGAGTCGTAGTGGTTGAGAACCAACAGTTTAGACCATCCTTCCACCAAGGATAAGCAATAAGAATATGAAAAAATTTTTACAAGAAACTCTCTTTGCCTCAAGATTTTGTACTTCTGATAATATACTGTTCCCCAGGTGGTGATCCAACTTATGATAACATCATTTGACCATCAAGTAAGATAAACTTTCCATGAATTAGAAGCTGTGTATAGAAGTTTTCCTAGAACCAAATACTGGTTGGTATAGAGAAGAAGAGAGATTGAAACTACTTTTATTTCAATGTCCATATAAGATTATATAAGGTTAAATACAGAATAAATATGATTATATAATGATAAATATATGAATAAATAGATATAAATATATATAAAGTAATTGATAAATATACATATAATATATACAAGGTCTTCATTGGTGGCGCCCACAGAAAAAGAGAGAATTCTGCTAGGTGTTCTTTCTCAAAAGGGGAATGGTTTCTCCAACCCCATATATTGTTTTCAATAAAGAGGTTCATTCTTATCATTAGTAGTAGTGGTAACAATAGGATTTCTCTCTCATCAATACCTATCATTATCATTATTATTATTGTGGTATTCTCCTTTTCTCTCCCTCTGACCATCAAGAATATGCAAATTTGGCCTGTTTCTCACACACAATTTGCATATTTACGAGGTAGAAATTATGACAGTGACTCCTTTAAAAAAAAATGTTTTACTTTTTTAAAAAAGTATTATCCCTAGTATACACATGTAGTACAGGCAGCCATGATAACCTGATATCTCATCATTGGCTATCTCTATATCAGAGATGTCTGTACTACAGCCATGATGATACAAGCCATTGAGGAAGGCAAAGTCAGACTTTCACCAAAGTGTGCCATGGTACCATGATCAATGAAAGCTGCACCCTTACAACCCCATTCCATGAGATCACTCAAGGAGCATGGAATTCATGTAATCTTTACACAAGGGGATGAGAAACAACAACAACATTTACATATAACCCAGGATCGTAGACCACCAACTACCCAGGAAAGATATATTAAAGAATATAAAGAGAAAAAGTAACATAAAAAATAATAATTTAAAAACATTGAAAGTTTGAATGAGAGAGAGAGAAAGAGATTTTTAACGACAAAAAACACATATATTTGTAGTTCAATTAGTGGAATGAAATCCAGATGTCGAATTAAGGAAACTCTACTCTTTAAAATTGCCGCTTGTTCTAATGAGTCCAACGGTGTTTTATTCCACGTTAAGTGAAGAGCAAGGAGCTGAAGACCCTGGAACGGCCCATGTTGGAGAAAGTGAAGGAACAGAAGTCCCAGCCCCTCCACAAGACCCCCGTCTTCACCCTCCGGGACGTGGCAGAGAAAGTGGGCAACGTGGACAGCGAGGTGAAGTACCTGCTCAACAAGGCTCGCACTGCCCCCAAGAAACCAAAGAAAGAAAGTGAGTAGTTGTTTCTCCTCTAACTACACTTGCTATAGCATCCTAGTTCTATGTTGTTGTTATAACCATGGTTACACACAATTGGGATCTTTGAATTGTGATGTTATAACCAAGTTGATGTTATAAAATTTATTTTTATAAGAAAAGCTTCTATTATACATATGTTATATAAAAATTGTATTTAATTTTAAAATTAAAGGTCCCAGATCAAAATACTCTGTCAAGTCTACCACCAGATGTCGCGGTTTTCCCTAATTGTTGTTGTTTTCTGTTGGCTGGCTCAAATTCTTTTTTTTTTTTTTTTTGCTTATCCCTAGTACACGTGGTACAGGCCACGTAAAAACTGTAAAATTATTAATAAAAAAAAAGGGGGGGGGGCAGAGGTCAAAGAAAAAAATAAAATATTGGAAACTCCATTAAGTATAGCTGTATTCAATGGAAATATTAATTTAGTCAAAATTCTTTTAAAAGCAAACGCCAAAATTAACGAAAAAGATTGCAACCACGATACACTTTTGATTCATGCACTTGTAAAAAATGAGAATCAAATAATAAAATCATTATTAGAAGCAAAAGCAGATGTCAATATCAAAAATAAAGATAATTATAATCCATTATTAATCGCTGTTATATTATATATAAAAATCTTGTTATTGTGAAAGATCTTTTAAAGACAGGTGTTAGCCAAGAAAATAAAAACAAATTGTTAATTCACGTATATCAGAAAGGTTATGGAGAAATAGTGAAAGTTTTACTAGAATCTGACAATTGACAATTAAAAATGGTTTATTGACATCTAGTCAATGGTCAAGAGAGAGTTTACAGAGTTTAAATAGTAGAGAAAATATATACACCAGACGAGGCCTTCTCCGAAGGTACGTCTGGATCCTATCAGGAGCTTAGAATCGTCTTGAGTTCAGACTTGCGAGTTATGGAATCCGTGTCCCCAGCGATGACTGTGTTGAGGAACTTGACAAGAATAATCTTGTGTTTAGGTAAGGTATCCGCGAGGAAACTCTCCCTAAGATGGGGGTACAGGACCGCATACGCGGCATCATTAATCTGGGGTAGATATCAATACACCTATCCCTCGATTTACACGGTACTTGTTTTACACGTTTTTGCTTTTACACGGTTTTCCAAATTGTTTTTTTTTTTTTATCGCACTATACTAAACGCTACTGTTATTGAACACATGCGCTGTGTACACATCTCACAAGGAATCCCGAGCTTATGTGCTGACTACATATTTTAACCTGTCAATGCATTTTATTTTTATTTCTGTGTACACCTATCCCCCGATTTACACGTTTTTCTCAGGAACGTATCTACCGTGTAAATCGGGGGATAGGTGTATAAATATCATGAAAAT
>CP092870.1:95727988-96004537 GCA_030710605.1 Cordylochernes scorpioides
GTGTTGACTGTTGGAGATTTGGGGGTCGTGATATATATTCAGTGATGTGTCACTGGTCTATAAGATCTGTATAGTGGGACAATGTGGTGTTGATATAGGAGATGGCTGGAACTGTTGATATAGCTATAGTGGTGGTCTATGAGGAAATAGAAATGGTCTATGTGGGTGTTGACTGTTGGAGATTTGGGGGTCGTGATATATATTCAGTGATGTGTTACTGGTCTATAAGATCTGTATAGTGGAACAATGTGGTGTTGATATAGGAGATGGCTGGAACTGTTGATATAGCTATAGTGGTGGTCTATGAGGAAATAGAAATGGTCTATGTGGGTGTTGACTGTTGGAGATTTGGGGGTCGTGATATATATTCAGTGATGTGTCACTGGTCTATAAGATCTGTATAGTGGGACAATGTGGTGTTGATATAGGAGATGGCTGGAACTGTTGATATAGCTATAGTGGTGGTCTATGAGGAAATAGAAATGGTCTATGTGGGTGTTGACTGTTGGAGATTTGGGGGTCGTGATATATATTCAGTGATGTGTTACTGGTCTATAAGATCTGTATAGTGGAACAATGTGGTGTTGATATAGGAGATGGCTGGAACTGTTGAGATAGCTATAGTGGTGGTCTATGAGGAAATAGAAATGGTCTATGTGGGTGTTGACTGTTGGAGATTTGGGGGTCGTGATATATATTCAGTGATGTGTCACTGGTCTATAAGATCTGTATAGTGGACAATGTGGTGTTGATATAGGAGATGGCTGACGTAAGAACACTTGAGATAGCTATAGTGGTGGTCTATGTGGGTTTTGGCTTGTTGGAGATTTGGCGGTCGTTATATTTCCAGTGTTATGTAACTGACTTATACCAGGGATCGGCAAATTGCAGCTCGCGAGCCACATGCGGCTCTTTGGATCTGAAGATGCGGCTCTTTATATAGTTCTATACTCAAATATTATTTATGCGAGTACTATTTATTTTTGGCAAGTTAAATTTGATGGCTCTTTAAAAACTTCGAAATTTTGTAAATTGTAATTTTTTACTCTTCCGGCTCAAAAGGTTGCCAACCCCTGGCCTAGAGAGTAGTGGATGGAATCTATATAGTGGACAATGTGGTGTTGATGTAGGCAGTAGAAGATCTATCGCTATCACTAAAAAACCTGTAGGAATGACGGCAGGAGCTAGTGAAATGACCATAGACTGATGAATTGGATGGCATATGCAAATTTGGAACAATGTTATGTAAATCGTAAGAGATGTCGCAATACTAATTTGAATACTAATCACTTGGAATAATAAAACTTCAGTATAACTATCCTATTAATTTTTAATCTATGCAGTACTTTTGTATGAATAGCATCTTAAATAAGGTAAAATTGATTTCATACTAAATATATTCTAATATTTTGAATTTAAATAACTCAATATTAGTTGTACACGTACAATATACCGCCTGTGGCGATGTTTACCAATTGATTGAACAAAAAAAAAGTGAAGGAATCGACTGTAAACAGGAGGGTATAATAGTATTAAAATTGTGAGAGACCAACTAATTAGTAATTTACTAATTGCAAGTAGATATTATACACAAATTAGATGAAAATCAGCTCTTTGTGTGTTTTAACCAATTATTCAAGCTTTCCCAACTGGGACCAAGTCGAAAATAATCCGATGACATGGCAGATTAATAAAATTAAACAAGAGATATTAGTGTTCATTCATTAAAAAACAATAAAGAGATGAATTTACAATTACAAGTATCAATCAGCTTTAAGTTAATTTATGTAAATACCGAGTCCACCCCCTCCAATTATTCTTGCATTATAGCTATTGCTTTTCGACACATAATTGTACTTTTTATTAATTATGAATGACATATTAATTACTACAAATCTCGAGAAGTTTATATCTAATTGTAATTTACCGAAATTCTCACTTTAATATAAAATCTCCTGTAATTTTAGTCCGCATTTTGTCAATAAATAATTTGGCATTATCATCTGGGCGTTAGGCACAAAATGGCGATTTCCTTCCTTCAACCAAACGATTACAAATTTTTATTTAATATTTATAGCGCGATTTTTCATTTATATTTTACTTATATATAATTATATAAAATATAGATAATAAATAGGTATAAATATAAATATATATTGTTTTGAAAATAGAGCAATCCATAAATAAATCTTTAAATAAAAAGGCATATATTGGATCAAAATATCATTTATTTTACCAATATTTAAGTTGGATGAACGTCAACCTTTATCAAGGTATTATAACATATTAATGTGTGTCAACAACTAAACAAAACAACTGAAATATTGGTAAAATAAATTATATTTTGATCCAATATATGCCTTTTTAACTAAAAATATATAAATATATGAAAAAACAATAGAAAAAATAAAAGATAATATAAATATATGTAGATAAAGATACAAAACCAATATACAAAATACTTTATGAATATATATAAATATATTCCATATATATTTCATTTTAAATGTATGAGATAAAAAGGTACATTAAAAAAAAGTGATTAAATATTATCTCTAAATGAGAAAGATGTTAAATAGCCTTAAGAATAATTAAATATGAAATATTATCGTCATTTTAAAAGGAAATTATAGTTTTACTGTTTAAAATAATTAATAGGTCATTATATAAGAACTCTTTTTACATATTACTTCTGCAAAATTAAATTTGATAAAATCGTAAAAAGCTATTCATTATTTCTTTTTCATTTTAAGTTCGTTTTAAAATAGAATTTTTTTTCTTAAAAAAAAACTTTTATAATATTTATATTCTGGCAAATATGAATTTTCTAAGAGCAATAAAAATATAAGTTGTGTTTGAGGGAAATGAATAGTTTTATTTAATATTTAAAAGTTACAAAATGAGTGTGTATATATTGTTATACCCGGTTGAAGTCTGGAAGGCTCGTTAACCTTTGTTTTCTGCTCAGACATGTCCTGTTAGAGCGTGTTTCAACCATTCTACAAGATTAGATAAGTCAATAATAAGACAACTATATTCTTAGGTAATTATTAATACAGATCATCATTATGTAAGGACCAGTCAACAATTGAATGACTTTGATATGAAGAGTAAAGCCAGTTCAATTTATATGTAAATAACACAAGATGATTATTACCTTACCCAATTGGGAGAATCTGTATGGGCAAGTCCCTAATAAAGGATTTTGTATGTGTGTGTGTGTGTGTGTGTGTGTAGTAATTTATACTACAATATAATGCGGCTTATGATTGTAGAACGACATTTGAAAATTATCCCGCATGTGTTTCTTTTGAACTAAAAATCGAAATTTATTTTAAGGAGAAATAACGATTATTTCTAACCTTATGGTATATCAAGTTGGTAATACCAAGAATAATTTATTTATAAAATCAATCTTTAAGCAATCTTCAGACCAACAGCACCCCTCTTTCTTTCTCCATGATGTCTACCCCCAGGACTATAATAGAAAAACTGAGACAATGGAACCTATTGGAGATCGTTTAAACGACTTGAGGAAAAGCAACAACAACACATCTTTAAGTAAGCATGTATTTACAATCTTCCGCAACACATTTGATGATTTTAAAATACATATAATTTATTTTAAATATAAATAAATATATAAAATGGAAAATTTATTATTTAAAATATTTTAAAATAATATTTTGGAAATTGTTTATAAAAAATATGAGTATCTCAAACCTGATGTAACAATACGAAATAAACTATTAGGTATGAATTCGTCATTTTCAAATAGAACAACTTCTCTCAATCTATCGTTACTGTATTTGAACAATATATTAGGACGGCGTGGCTCATCAATGGTGAACCCTCCCAGCACCAGTATAATCAATCAAACCCTCTATAAACATTAAAACAAGGTATTTCTAACTCTTCTCTATATAAAATGTACAGATTCAGATTGGTGAACAAGCCACAAAGCCAGTAATTTTAGAAAACTCGACAAAAAGTCAACCTCTATATAATAAGAAAAGGCATCTCCTGATCGTAAAAATAAAAGTTACTGATGGCTTGCGCCATCTATCGGAATAAATATCAACTTATCATTGTTTTTTAATTATTCATCACGCTTCCACTACGTTGACAAGGGCCAACAGCCCGAAACGCGTAAATGGTTAGCTTTTCTTGATTAATCAAGACATTTTGCCAATTTTCTGGCAATGGTAATGGCATGGTAATCAACGATTAGTTGATGTTTATTTGATCCATAGGAGAGATGATGTGTCAGTGTTCGGGCCGTTTGTCGGTGTCCAGTGGCGGTCGTAAAACTCATTGGAAGTTTCCTGGGAGGAAATGAATGATCTTAACGAAATTGGATCCCTCGGACCTCGCCCTGTCTTAGGTACGGCGGACTCTCAATAAAACTTTATTTCTTTGTTTTTGTGATTACATGATGGAAAAACTGGCGCGTTGAATTGTATCTATATTTAGGAGCTGTTTCACTATTTATAATTATGGTACATATGCAAATCTAGTGTATATTTACATATATTACCACATATATATATGTATGTTCTTCCAACTATAGACGCGTATGATTCTTTTGCTATTTAAACAATTTCTACTGTCCTTACTGCAATGGAAAAATTAATGAGAGAGCGTATCTAGTGTATATTTACATATATTACTACATATATATGTATGTTCTTCCAACTATAGACGCGTATGATTCTTTTACAAATTAAACAATTTCTACTGCTCTTACTTCTATGGAAAATTAATGAGAGAGCGTATCTAGTGTATATTTACATATACTACTACATATATATATTCTTCTATCGATAAAGAATTCCCTTCCATATATTGAAGAAATCCCATTGACACCTCTTATTTCATGGCTGAGAAAATCCTTGAATTTCTCTGAAAGGCAGTTGGGGAAATTCAATTTCCTCTTTATTCAGTCCACATTCAAATAGAGTTGTCCTTTAGTCATACTCTGGATATAATACCCAAAATAAATCCACGTATTAATTACTAGGAAAAACGTTAAAAACGACAATATGTAAATGTAATCTATACCTACTATTACGATGGATAAGTAGAGAGAAGGAGTTCTGTTTCCCATCAAATTTTCATTTAAGTTTTCATCCAAGAAACCAGAGATGATCGTTCCATCAATTTCTGGATATAATCCATCAACTGCTGTCGGTGTTAGGCCTTTTCCGAGCATCAGATTATTTAACTTAGCGAATTGTTTATCAGACGATCCATCTTGCTGTCTTCTAGGCCTTGTTTAGACAAACCTAAGGATGAAAATGTAGGATTATATTGGAATTGCTTTTTTTATTTTCGGTCACAATGGTTGGTTTCTGCCATGAGGTGCTGGATTGTCATTAAGTCTTGGTTTCTTGCTATAGTCTGGTTTCCGATGATGGGTATAGAAGCTGTATGTTGAGGTATATCATTTCTTATTTATGTGTTACCATAGTTTATGTGCGTGTTAATTGGCCTTTTTATTTGAAATATATATATTTTTTCAAAAATGTGAATAATTAAATACTTTATTTTAGTATTTTTAGTAAATTGCTCTAAATACGCCGATTGACACACTTTCTCTATCATTTTAAAAATGATTTCAACCATTGTCTAAGGAATTCCTCATCACCTACTGACTATCCCCATTGTTGAATGACATCCTACATTGTTGATTTAATTACTCCATTTATGAATTACTTTAATCATTGTTAAATACTGTCTTTCATCGTTGAATGACTTTCTACATTGTTGGCTGACTATCTGCATTGTTGAGTGTCGAACTCCATTGTTTAATTACTTTATCCATTGTTGAATGATGTCTTCCATTGTTGAATATCTTTCCACATTGTTGAATGAATTCCTCCATTGTTGACTGAATAATTCCATTATTGAATAAATTCCTCCATTCTTGGAAGACTTCCTTCACTGTGGCATTTAAAAATTGTTTAACTATTTCCCACATTGTTGAACAATTATCCCCATTGTTGAACGACTTCCTAAATTGTTGAATGACCTTTTGAATTGTTGGATGACTTTCTCCATTGTTGAATGTGTGGCTAACTCCATTGTTGAATGGCTAACTCCATTGTGTTGAATGATTTCCTCCATGGTTGAATGAATAATTCCAATAATTCTGCTACAGAAATAAGGACTTTCTTCACCTCACAAGAAAAAAATATATCAAGCCACTAGAATCCATTTTCAAATCTCTGAAGGAAACCTTGATATAAATACGTATGATCCATGATATTAACGACAAAGTTTTCAAGCTGCATGTTACATCTCCACCATAGGGAAGGACCTATGTGGTAAATAATCTTGAAATTTTTCAATAGAAAAATTATTATTCAACATATTTTTATGTAATTTTGTCGGGAAGTAATTGATCCGTAAAAATGAAGGTCACCACCTTACCCGTCAAAATAGGCCCAAAAACTATGCTGTCCCGATAGTGATAGTTACAGAGACGCTTGATAGATGACGCTAACTACAGAAAGTGTCTGATATCGTGGAAAATCAGGTGCCGTTCTGTAAATAAACAAAAAGGCTTTCAAATAGAACATTTGAAAAATTTCAAATATGGTGTTAATTTTTAATATTTTATAATAAAACTTGTTTCCTATAAGTGTGAACACTCTCTGTATTTTGACGGGAGATGTAACCGTTCATTTCACATATTCTATTACTCAGCTGCTTTCTCTCATTGAATCCCTGTTCCTTTATGTAAATAAGTTGGTTACTGTTTTGATTAAAATAAATTGTCAACGTCACTAAGTCTTCCCTCATTTTTCTACGTGACCATATTTACATACTTAAGTAACAAATAACAAAGATACTACAAAGTTGAAAAACTATAAGTACGTTTAATATTTTTCTTTAAAAAAATACTCGAATTTATCCTTTGCATATGACACTGTAAGCTATTGTTATAATACCTTTATACCATTATAATATAAGCCAATATATATTAAGCCTTCTTGTTTACCGCCAGTGGCCAGCAAAAGTCTCGGATGACGCGCATGCGTAGTCAGGCCGTCACACTATTGCCCCTATGTTTAATGAAGCTTTGTCCCAGTTCGCGCTCGCTGAAGCAAAGTGTGGTCGCCACAGTTATATATACACTTAAGGAAGTTGTACATTTTATAGAATGTATATCAGGATTCAGACAATAACTCTGAAAGATATTACAGTGACCTTTATTGAAGACACACAAGATAACCAAGTGTGAACAAAATTGCCTCTGTCTCTTTCAAAAAAAAAAAAAGCAGACGACCGGCGAAATCAAAGACTTTCCACTACCTTAAGTTTGTCCATGAGTGTACTTGTGTATATATATACCAAAAGAGGGAATCTTTTACTTTAATTATGCCTTAGAAGAATGCGATATGTTTATCACTCAAGTAAAAAACCTAGAGATGTTTATATTCTGATGTATATTTAAAGGGAGAGGTGCCTCTTTTGGTACATGAATATCATCCTCCTGCATCTTTATGTTGTATTATAACTTGTGTATATTATTTTCTATATAATTATTTACTTCATCAAGAAATAACATGGTTCTGTATACATGTTTTATCTCTCTAAAATAACGAACTACAATGCCCTCTAGTGTTTAATTTTGGAAGTAAATATCAGAGTTTACATTGTGTGTTTTATATATAGCTTAAAAAAAATGTTTTACATGTTCGAAAATCTTACGAAATATTGTATATTAGAAATTTAGTTTTTAGCAATAATATAAAAATGGCCGAATAAAATGTTTAAAGGAATTATATATTTAATTTTTTTTTATGAAAATATATTTAGCGAGAAATTTCAGTGTTGACAGGTCACGCCATCTAGATTTCGAAGTTGTAACTAAAAATGTTTATCAATTCCTCTTTAAATGTTTCAATTTTAAATATATAAATAAATAATTTCCTTTTTCAATTATATTAATTTATATAGATAAATAATCAAATTATATAAATATTATTATAAACACATTTCATATATTTTGAAGATAGAGCATTCAATACTTAAATATTTAGGTAATAAAAAGGCATGTACAGTAGAACCTCCCTGTAAAAGACAACACCTAATTACAGAGCCAAAGTGTCCTTTAGAGAGAGGTGTCCTCTTACCGGAGAGTTGCTAAATAGTAAAAATGTTAATTTTGCAAATGAAAACTTCCTTTATAGAGAGGTGTTCTCTAAAGAGAGGTTCTACTGTATTAGATTGAATAAAAAGGTAGGACAAAATCTGACTATCACCTCCATGTAGATAGTCAACCAACAACAGTCATTCTTTTTACCTATCATGGAGACTTATGGACTAATTTTTGAAATTAATTTCAGTTTCCAGAGGAATCCGGATCTCAATACATTATTGGACATCCTGACATCTGCCAAGACATGTCCCTATGAGTATCATCTCAACATTGAACTGAGAGTCCTTGTCTGGAGGGGAACAAGATGGAGGAGCCTCCCTTCCTGAGAACAAGTTTTTATCTTTTATCACTAAATTGTAAATTCTCATTAATTTTTGTAATTCTCATTAATTTTTGTAATTTTCATTGATTTTTGTAATTCTCATTAATTTTTGTAATTCTCATTAATTTTTGTAATTCTCATTAATTTTTGTATATTTCATTAATTTTTGTAATTCTCATTAATTTTTGTAATTCTCATTAATTTTTGTAATTTTCAATTTTTGATTGCCCTGCTCTGAAAGAAGAACCCTTATGCTCAAAACTGGGCAACTCTGTGCTTCACTTCCATCATTAATTGACAATATGACCCAGAATAAGTATATTGCTACGGCGTTTTATGGTTTCCACAAGTCCATATCTCAGAAGAAGCCCAAGTGATACTCACTCCTCACTTTCTTACAGCTACTCTTTTTGTGTTGATTTCTTGCTTCCCTCTTTCTTTTTTTTTTTTTTTTTCTTCTTTTCTTGTTTTTTTTTTTTTCATTTTCTTCTTACTCTGTATATATCGTTATTTCCTTTGTCTCACTGCTTTGTTCTTATGCATACCTCTGGTGAATCCTGTATAGGGTCAGTGACCCTAAATAAAGGCTTTTTTGTTGTTTTGTTGTTTGTTGTAATTTTCATTAATTTTTGTAATTCTCATTAATTCTTGTAATTCTCATTAATTTTTGTATCAATTGACTAAGAGTTTCAATAAAATATATTTGAAATTTCATTATTAATATATTATTGGACAAACCTGAACTAAGAATAAAGACACAATATGAAAAAAAAAATTTGCATCTTCTTGCGCCATCTGTTGGAATAAATATCAACTAACCGTTTATTTTTATTTTTTTCCAATTCTGAAATAATTAATAAATCAAAGAATAGTTTATATTTATTCCGATAGATGGCGCGAGCCATCAGCAACGTTTAGTTGCACGATCAAGAGATGTTTTTTCCTTCTTTTCTTGAAGATACACGAGATAACCAAGTGTGAACAAAATTGTGTTTGTCTCCTTCAAAAATACAGAAGACTGGCGATATCAGACTTTTCACTTCCATGAGAGAGAAAATAGAGGTAACCCAGGCTCCTGGAGCGTAAATCGCCAACTACCCGGGCTATACAGCAGTCTAGAGGAGAAGTCTAGTCATGGGAGGGGGGGCAGATTGCTGAGGTGAACCAGGTAACCAGGTAGTTCCAGGCCGGTAGGGAGTCAGGAAGTAGGGGCAGGGCTGTCGGGCTGAAGTCTTGTACTCCAAGCAGTAGGGCTGTCTGTAGCCTGTGTAGCATAAAAGCTGGACAGGAGAAGAGGAGGTGATCCACAGTCTGTGGCTCTTCCCGGCAGTGAGGACAAGTTGGATCTAGATCTCTATGCCAGAGCGCTAGATCTGCCATAACGTGGCCGTGACCAGTAAGGATGGTAGTGGTGGCCATCCCAAGACGTATTTTGGACAGGAATGACCTAAGGCGGATTGGGGAGGTCGCAAATCTTTTTAGGTTTCTGTTATGGTAATCCTGGGTGTAGACTAAGGTCCAAGCTTCCATAGCCGATGAGTGGGCACGGCTGCGGGCAAAGCTTTGGGGAAGGATGGAGTAGGATTGTTCCAGGTTAGAGATTGCTGCAGTCTTTGCTGCCTGGTCAGCCAGTTCATTGCCTGCAACTCCACTGTGGCCCTTTACCCAACAGAGGCTGACCTGAGGTGCTTGGTCTAGGGCTAGGATTATCTCGGCAATTAGAGCCGTTTGGGCTGGACCAGGAGCACATATAGCGGCCAGTGCAGATCTGCAGTCAGACGCTATAGTGACTCCTGGGTTGGCTGGCATACTTTCCGCGAGGCGAGTTGCCCAAAGAATGGCAAGCAGTTCGGCTTGGAAAGCAGAGCAATCCGGATGTAGTCGGAGGAGTATTGGTTGGTTTTGAGAGGGAAGGATAATTGCAGCACCAACTCCTGCCTCGGATTTCGATCCATCAGTATGTATAACCGGGGAGGTGATTTTGTCATATTCCAGACTGAAAGTAATTGTGCGTCGGAAGGGTGGGTAAGGGAGAGCAGCTGGACCAGGCCGAAACTCGAACTGGCCCTCCTTAGTCGCCTTGAGATAGGTCATTCGCGCTTTGATTATGATATCAAGCGGAGGGCTACCAGTTAGAGAAATGGCTGAGATAGTGGGAGTGCAGGGACCACCTCGTAACGTGCGGCGCGCGAAGAGGTACTGCAGACTCCGGAGCTGACGAATGCCTTCTCTTGAGGAAGCGCGACTGCCCCAAGCAGAGACCCCATAAAGGAAGGCCGGTACTACCACAGCTTTGAAAATGCGGTTTCCAGCAGCAAAAGACAGACCAAATTTTCCTTGGATGGCATTGGAGAGACGGGGAATCATGCAGCGGGTCCGTAGTACAATTTTCTTAAGATGGGAGACGAATTTACGAGTTTGATCGAATTCGACCCCCAATATGGTGATATTCTGGCTTATGGTAATAGGTTGTCCAAGAATCTTTAACCCAGGGTCCGGGTTGGGACGAACTCTCCTCCACTGGAAGATGCAGGCCTGTGTCTTCCTGGGGTTGAGCTGGAGGCCCTTGTCAACACACCAAGCAGTCATCATATCCAAAAAGTCGTTTATAGCCACGACAGGCAAACGACCACGGACCTGGATTAGGAGGGTGAAGTCGTCGGCAAAAGCCACTAGCGAGCTTTCCCTGATTTGAAAAAGCAGGAATAGTTCGCGAGCGACCACATTCCAGAGGAAGGGACTCAACGCAGATCCTTGGGGTGTTCCCCGCTGTGAGAAGGTTGAGGCAATGGATGACCATGCGGAATACGTGACTTCCCTGTCCTCGAGAAAACTTTGCACGAGGCAAACCAGTGAGTCCGGGCAGATTAGGCGATCAAGGCTTTGGACAATGGCCGGTCTCCAAATGGTATCGAAAGCCTTGCTGATGTCCATGTTTGTTCATGAGTGTATATACTACGCTGTTCTAATTATATATGGGCAATACTTTGTTAAAAAAATAATTATATATATATATAATTACATTTTTTCACCTCTTTTTAGAATTTCCAGCATGAGCTCTCTTGCACCAAGCATATATAAATGCCGAGGACAATCCCCGATATAGCTATAGACACCAATTGTCAGTGAAAGGTGAAGTAATATGCGGATAGGTATGCTGTGATATATGCAAATAAGCATTTTTATCTTCCCATTAATAGTCGTCTGGACAAAATAAACACCTTATTCTAACTCGATAAAAGTTGGTGTTCAGCCGATTGAAACATTGGTGAATATATTATTTTCATGATACAATGGTGTTGTTTTTTGTTACATTGTAAAATAATATTCATAATTTCATGAGTAAAGATTATCAAAATTGATATTTATTTTTTATTATCTCTCTGGTATTCAATAAAATTTATTGAATCTGATTTGTGCTTCTTGCCATGAATAAATTGCTGTGTCATCTTGAAATTTGTTTTTTTTTTTATTTTTTTACGGGACAATATAAACATTAAGTTACAGATTGATATATGTAAAAAAGGAGAATATATGTAATATTTATATGATATGTATATTAAAAACAAATAGGAAGAATATAGTAAAATGTGTGAAAAAAAACATAATAATTCTACTTACTGTGGATAGATGGCGCCAGGAGTTCTGTAGTTCACCATACTGCCTAACTGTCGTATTTACATATGGGCATGGTGTAATACATATATATATACTTCCAAGCATATAATACACATTATATTTCATGTGAAATTCAAACTATTTTAGATGCGTATGATTCTTTAAACAATTTTCTACTGACCTTACTGCAATTATAAATATAATGGAAGGGCTTACCTCATCAGGGGTGAACCCTCCCAGCGGTTTCGTCATTTTAATCTACCATCTGAGGGTTCACCACTGATGAGCCAGAGGGCCTCTCATTAATTTATCATTGCAGTAAGGGCAGTAGAAAAGTGTTTAATTTCAAAAAGAATCACACGCGTTAAAAATAGTTTAAATTTTCATGACAGATGGCACGCTAATGGATAATAATATTATCTTGTTTTCTCCCTTGTAGAAGAGCTTTTCAGGCCCGAAAGCTCATAAAATATTTTTTAAAAGGAACTTATCTTTATAATTTGAGTCAAAAGGCGATCCATTAATTAAGATTATATAAAAGGGCGTACCTGGATCTGTAAAGAAAAAAAAATTTTTTTTTTCTTAAAATATTTCGAGAGATTGCTCCCTCTTTATCAATTTACTGAAATTCGCTGTGCAATAAATTGATAAAGAGGGAGCAATCTCTCGAAATATTTTAAGAAAAAAAATGTTTTTTTTTTCTTCTTTATAGATCCAGGTACGCCCTTTTATATTATCTTTATAATGTTTCACCTTTTCTTTCTTATCTCGTTTTGATAACCATCATGACTGTGTGAAGTAGAATGCGTCTGTCTTTGTCATTCAGACTGGGAGCACCACTCAGTAACAGGACGACTTAGTTCCAATATGAAATGGCCGCCTCTGACATGAAGAACAGACGCCATGTACAGCCGTTCCTAACATGGAGTACAAAGTTTCCATTTAATTTGGTATATACAATATGGATTAATTTATAGAATTAAAATAGAAAATAAGAAGCCACCCACACGGTGAAAGATAAATCGTAATGGAAGAGTTGAAGAAATCGACACACTAAAGGAATCTAGAAACACCCGTGGGGGGGTCGTGGAAGGGAGGTCTAAACCGTTGGTTTTAGACCGCTACGACCCGGGATCGAATCCGCATCGGACACTCTTTCTAATTTAAAAAAAATGCTCTAATGGCCCCCGATTCTTGCAAAGGTCCAACACCACCAGCGAGTGCAAGTTATCAAACGGGACTCTGACACATTTGTAAGTGCAAAGTCGAACTGCTTTTTACATTTGTAGTAAACATATGATGCACTTACAGTAAAAGCAGTCGCTAATTACCCACCATGATTATCATGGCCTGTATTACGTGTATTTGGGATAATAAAAAAAAAAAGAAAGAAACACCTGTCTGGTAAATTATCGCTAACCATTATTTACCAGGATAATTAGATATAGTAAATAAAGGTAAAGTAGATAATTAGAAGTGTTTTCACGTTTATTTGAATTACCAAACTTTCCATAGCCATCAATTAGAAATAAATATTGTGTTGTTTAGTTTCCAATTCAAATAAATTGCTGCAAGGATTACGGCAATAAACAAATATTGGTGAAGGGGATTGTTTCATTCAGTTAGTTCAGATTAGCTCGGCTATAGATCTCGTTTTGTCTTTTACGTAATTATGTATATACAATATTTGCATATGTGGAATTCTTAAACTGGCTATTGAATAAATATAAAAATGTATTTGCTCGGAATGTTATTCCACCATTCACCCTTAGCTCCCAGATTTGTAACAGTTTTTCTACAACCCATAATCAGTAGTAAGTCTTTTCCATTGAAACACAAGAAACTTAGCTCTGTAAGCATTGTTTATTTTATTATATTTAATATAAATGGGGATAGCTTTCATCCTAGAAACATCTTTCTACTGAAACTGTATTCTACTGAGGTTGGTACTTATCCCAAGTACACCATGATAAACCCAATGCCTGCAGAAATGGAAATCTGATGCTGCACATGACTGGTACAGAGCAGGAGGGACAAGCACCGGTTCTGTCCTCCCAAGAGAACAACAGTCTTTGATTTCCAGACTTAAGTCTGGTCATCTACGGACAATGACTTTCCAGAATGGTTGCAGGGTTTTCCCTCTATGTACTAAGTGCAATTCTCAGCCTGCAACCCCAAGACATAGACTGTATTGACTCATCCATTGATGAGCTCTACTCTTACCCGGCAGACACCATCAAAAGTCTCAAGCTTTACAAGCTTGATACCTTAATATGATTGAGTGGAGATAAGAAAGAAGAAGAAGACACCATGATGATCATGGGCAGTAGTTGGCGACTGATTTTAATGTAAATGCACTACATGTCTGCACATGTAGAAAATAGTTCGACTTTTGTCATTACAATTGTTTCAAAGCCCCTTTTGGTTACTTTACACTTACTGGTGGGGTTGTATTTTATTATGGCGTCACTAGAGCCTAGAACTTTCTAAGGTACAGAGAAATTGAGAAAACAGACTGATGAACTGGATGGAAAATTATGAAGAAATAAAGAGAAGAACTCAAGATGTAGAAGAATGTCGTCACTGGAGAACAAAACTTGCTCAAGTGCAGAAAAACTAAAGAATTAGACAGATGGACTGGATGGGGAACTATGAAGAAATAAAGAGAATAACTCAAGATAGAGAACGCCATTTTATAGGATAGTTTTATAATTATAAGTCTTAAATTATTTACATATCAACCTTTATTTTATTATTTACTTCCAAAAACCTTTTCGAAGATTTCGAAGGTTGCGAAAACCTTTCTATCTTCCTTTTTAAGGAACTATTTGGCTACTGTTTACTTTTATAGATATCATAATGGTGCCATGGAGACCAATAATCTGCTCAAGAAAAGAAAAACTGAAGAAGAAGAGAAACAAATATGTATAATTAGTAAAATTAGTTACACAATAACGATTTTTAGATAAAAACTTCTATTTGTTACTTTCCTTAATTATGCTATTTTGTAAATATATTTATGATTTTCTTTCAAACCTGAAAGGTTCAGGTTCCTAATATATATTATTGTTTCTCTTTTTATTTCGATTACTTTTTATTCTATAATATGTTTATAACTGTTTTAAAAAAATGTAAATCGATGCAATTATCCTTAGCCGGGATATCGCGTTTTGTGTGTTGAAATAAAAAAAAAGTATAAAAATTATACTCCTATACAACAATACTATCTTATCATCACATTATAATACCACATCAAGTTCTCATAGACAGTATCGCACAGTTTAGAATTATCTATAAAATATTTTATTTTTTAAATCGAGAGCTCTGAGTTATAAGTCGACACAAAAATCCACACGCCATTCCTAAACCGGCTGAATAATTTTTTGTTCATTTTGAAAATCACTTTCCACAGGACTAAATTACCAATTATCTGGAATAATAAATCACAACACAGAGTATCCTTTGCAAGAAACTTACCATTAACTATTCAAATTTGCATAAACCCATTTATAACCTGTAGCCAATAATTAAGTAACTTAACTACAGCATGTCAAAAATCTCTTTTACATTTGTTTTGGTGGCGGAATAATGTTTGAAAACAAAACTCTTCTGTGAACCCACAAATAAATCTAAAAGACAAATTTAATAATATAGGCTGAAATATGTAACTACACTAGCCGAATGACCCGGGCAACGCCCGTGTTTTACCCGATTGAATGTTTTGTTTCAAATACTATTTGTTACAATTATAAATTGGCGCCTTAAATAAATGCATATATTAGTTAATAACTAAAGCCTATGTGCTTTATCTGTCTATGTACTGTTGGCTTCCGTAGGCGTCTCTTACTGGGAAAAAGAAAGAGAGGATTCCATTTAGTTATTAACTAATATATGCATTTATTTAAGGAGCGACCCGCTCCAACACAATAGTTACAAAAACGAAAAAGCGAGTGGGGGGGGGGGGGGGGAGGGGGCAAAGGTGGCGCGATCGTAGCCAACCAATAGGAGGGCGCCATTCCAAAAAAAAAAAAGCAAACGGTGACAGAGATGACAAATGATTAGGAGATGAAGAATTAAGAACGGATGACGCTCGTAACTGTATATAGAATGTTGATGTGACTGTGTTTTTTATTCCAAATAACACGTAATCTTCAGAACCTATAGGACAAATTTCTACTATGAGTAAATTAAAGATTAAAAAAAAAAAGAATTGGGAAGACTTGGTTCATCAGTGATGAACTTTCCCAGCGATTTCGTCAATTCAATCTACCAGACCTCTACACCCAACAATATTGTATTGTACATACATTCTGCATATATTGTCTGCATTTGTAGGTATATTCCACAATAAATAGAATGAATAATAAAATATATTAGAAAATTAAAATATTCTCTGCGCTATATATTATATAGCAAAAAAAATCGTTCAGGGATAACTTTCTTAAATATAATATTTAAACTGGCGAAACCGTGCTGGGAGGGTTCACCACTGATTAGCCAGGCCCTCCCATTAATTTTTCCATTGTGCAGTAAGGGCAGTATAATTTTTTAATTTTTTAAAAATAATCATACGTGTCTATAATAGTTTCGAATTTTCATGATATTTCTAGCTTTCGGGCTTTTACGCCCTTCTACAGGAGTATTTTAAACTAAAACACACAACACACCGTATATATATGAAAAAAGGCATCTCCTTATCGTGCAACTGAAAGTTGCTGATGGCTTGCGCTATCTATCGGAATAAATATCAACTATTTTCGTTGATTTTTAATTATTCCAGAATTGACCAAATACCCATTCTTGATTAATCAAGAAAAGCTAACCACGGACGCGTTTCGGGCTGTTGGCCCTCATCAGCGTGGTGCAAGCTGTACCTCAACGACCAAAAAACTGGTCATTCAAAGCATCCTGAAAAATCATGAAACGGGTAGTTATTGATTATTGATATTTATTCTCACAACTTTCAGTTGCACGATAAGGAGATGCCTTTTTTCATAATTATGCACTTTATTCCAGTACAATATCACATTTGTACTATTTTATATATATATATATATATATATATATATTTAAAATACTCTTGTTGAAGAGCGGAAATACCCCGAAAGCTAGAGATAATATTGTTTTAAAGAAACACACTTATCTCTTAACCATTTTTCCCAAATCATAAAATAGAAGTATGACGATCTTTAAAGGTGTTCACCACTGAGAAGCTAAAACTGCCCAAATTCAAATTACTAACAGGATTATTTAGTCATTTATTTTTTTATAAATATTCATTTTCAATCGGTTGTGCGGTTTCTCTCCTCTTTCTTATCTCCACTCAATCATATTAAGGTATCAAGCTTGTAAAGCTTGTTGATGATGTCTGCTGGGGATGAGTAGAGCTCATTAATGGATGAGTCAATACAGTCAATAATGTGTTTTGGGGTTGCAGGTTGACACTTAGTACATAGTGGGAAAACCTTGCAACCATTCTAGAAAGTCATTGTCCGTAGATGACCAGACTTAAGTCTGGAAATCAAAGACTGTTGTACATGATTATTTATTCAATTTTATTTTTATAAATTTTTAATTTTCAATCGAATGCGGTGTCTGAAAGAGATTAATGTTTACATATATTCAGTTTTACTTTAGACAATAACATACATACATATTTACACTTTTTTATATTTACATATCCATATAACTTTATTTGACCCACATAAATTATTCTCTACGATGGCATATTTAAAAATATTCCTATAAAAAACAATATATCTTTGACCAAAACAACATATAAAACGCGTTTTGAAATACATATATTTGCAATCATAAATAAACTATATAAATATTTAATTCTAAGAGATAAATACATAAACAAAAAAAAGGCGTCGAGATAAAATAAGAACCAAAAGAAATCCATAAAGATCGTCTGCGTCAACTACGCATGCGCAGTTGGAAGATCCAGTGTAGCCGAACTTGTTCCTGATCAACTTTTGCCCATCACTACTTAGCCTGGAATCTGAGGAAGATTTTATAAGGTAGGTTATATATATTTGCATATATTTATATTGAAATATATATATGTTTTATATACGTATGTAGAATAAAATATATTTTTATATACTTAACTGTATTTATATGCCCTAGGATTAATTGGAAAGTAAATATATTTACAACTGAATTTAATTTACATAGCGTACAGAGAGTGTATTGAAAATGTGTTAAAGCTTGATATTTTTATAGAATATAAATTATATATATTAATTAAGAAGCATATTTTGGATCGAAAATAGAATAAAACATTTTATTTATTACAGAATCCAATATTTCGCTATACTGTACACCTATCTTCGTCAGGGTTTTCCTTATTTTGAAATGTTTTGATTAACCACGCAACATCTTCACTCGACAGTATGTAAAATATACCGAATTTTTGGCTTTAAAAAATGTTTTATTTTAATTCTCCCGTTTTAAACAATAGTAGAGCTGTCTGAAAATGTATTTGACCAAACGATAAAGAGGGTTCACAATTGATGAGCCAAGCCCTCTCAATTATATATAATAATTTCTAACACTGTAATAAACCACGGTAAAAGGAAGTGAGACATTTGGGGAATACACGAAAGAAAACATCACATTGATAAAAAATAATGCAGTTAGCTGTTAGTAAAAAAATCATGTTGATCAATAAATAGTTCAATAAATACATACTTTAGAGAATCTTTTCGGCCTTGTAATAAGGTATAAAACGTTCTTTTTCTTACTTATAATTTAATAAAGCATCCAGGACTAATTAACTAAAAGTCTGTTAGTATGTTTCTGCCGTTGAATGGCCGATAAGTCCAAAAGCTTGATAAATCTTCTTCTTGCTTATCCCTAGTACACGTGATACAGGCCATGATAATCATGATGGGTAGAATTTGGCGACTGCTTTTACTGTAAGTACGCCACATGTCTACACATGTGAAAAGCAGTTCGACACTTTACACTTACAAATGTGCCCGAGCCCAGTTTGGTTACTTGCACTCGCTGGTGGGGTTGGATTTCTTTTTCAAGAATCGGGGGTCATTGGAAGCTTTTTTTTTTTATCAGAAAAAAAGTGCCCAATGCGGGAATCGAACCCGAGTCGTAGCGGTCGAAAAACCAACGGTTTAGACCATCCTTCCACCGACCTCCCAGCTTGAGAAATAAAAATAGATCAGTTTGTCAAGATGAGTTTCTTTTTTATTTATGTAATTTCAAGCTTTCAGCAATACCTGCCCGTCTAAAGGAGTACATAAAAACGAATAATAATTATAAACGTTGTATAAATTCGTTTTAAATACTCCTGAAGAAGGGCAAAGATGTCCGAAAGCTTGAGATAATATTGTTATGATCTTTTCTTTAATTCTGTCGCTGGTAAGCCACGGAATCACGAAGCAAACTCAAAAGTAAGTTTTATTCAACACACTGTCAAATAGAAAAAGCCGACAACAACTATATGCTTTATCCTATCTTACTCTAGACAGTCAGCCTAATCATAAAAACTAATTCTCAAATATTTACATAGACCCAAACAAACAAAAATTGAATTAATAGAAAACTAGTTAGAATATTTACATATCTACAAAATAGTTGAATTAAAATACTTTGTGACAATATTAATAAACAGAAGAACATCTCCAGAAACCTATTGTATTATTTTGATATATTTTAAAAAGATTTATAAATCAAGTAAAATATAAGGGCAGTAGAAGCGTTTGTTTTATGTTTGACAAAAATAAACATTATTTTATAATGTTTACATTTCTTATGTATAGATTGCACGTTATTGTCTTATATTTAAAATAAAATGTGTAAAAGAAACTTAGCTCTGGATTCTTTATTGAATTTTATAAAGATATGAATATTTTGACAATAAAATTTAGGGAGGTCTCAATACAAGCTTCCATGTTTACTAACCTTAAC
This sequence comes from Cordylochernes scorpioides, assembly GCA_030710605.1. Taxonomy (NCBI): domain Eukaryota; kingdom Metazoa; phylum Arthropoda; class Arachnida; order Pseudoscorpiones; family Chernetidae; genus Cordylochernes; species Cordylochernes scorpioides. Next base: position 95,748,028 of record CP092870.1, read on the forward strand.
TTGAAACTGAACTAAACTAAACCTAACATTAACCTAATCTTACCTAACATCGCATGTGCCACGGTTTTTTTTTAACTTTACGTTAAATTAGAATTAGTAAAGATGTGAATACAGTCCCAAGGCCTCTTTAAAAGTTATATGATGGTTCATTAAATTGTTTATTTATCAATATATTTTGATTGGATATCTATTAACTCGTTGTCAAGACACAAAACTTATCTTGTGTAAGTGAGCACAGCGTCACATAACGCTATATTTAAAAGGCTAATCCCTTAATAGAATGTTTAAAAATCAATAAGCTTGAGGGATGAGTATCTTTAGCAAATAAATTTATTTCAAGCTTTCGGGCTCAACCGCCCTGTCGCAAATTTTCCTGTCGAAGGGCGGTTGAGCCCGAAAGCTTGAAATAAATTTATTTGCTAAAGATACTCATCCCTCAAGCTTATTGATTTTTTAACATAACGCTATATGAGGAAATTAGTTTTGCCAATATGCAATTAGGGAAAATAAAAGATTGGGATATTCGGTTAATCTAAATCTTGATAAATATTGTAGCAAAGTATGTATTATTTTATTAACAGAGTATCATTTTTATGTTTATATTTTGCTACTTCATAGTTTGTTCTTGCCTTAAATAAATTACTGTGTCAACCCGACGCTTATCTTCCCTAATTTTCCACGTGGCAATATTTATGTGTTTTTTATATTATCTGAGAAGATTAAATAGTGTATTTTTCTCTCTTTAAAAAAAAAATATTTATATGCAAATTTTTAAAGTTAAAAATGTTAATAATGGTGATGTGTTTTATCGCTTCATTTTAATTTTGATTTGAAAAAAACAGGAATATTTACCTTTTAATAATAATATTTAGTGTGAAAAATAACATTGATATGTAAATAAAAGCTTAAAAAAACAAACTTACTTCAATTTTTTATTTATTTCGTCTCAATTTACAGGTGTTACATTCGAGCACAGCTCGCGAGTCACCTTGTCCTGGCTATTTACACATGGCGAGTTGGTGGAGTAGAAGTGGTCCCCCTAGGCCTTGCAGGAGGGCAGCTGTTGGGCGATGAGCTCTTGACTAAGTGTCAGGGCCGGGTCGTCGGAATCGGGGATTGATATCTCCTTTATTTTGTAGAATATCTTGTATGGTTGGATTATTTGAATTTTGCATTTGGAGGTATAATTTCTTAACGGAAGTTTGGTACATATCTTCTATATCGGGTTGGTTCAAGTCCTCCTTCAGTATCTTGTTTGATAGGTTGAATGGAGCTCCTATACTTGTCCGAAGGCAGATTCTCATAAATGCGTTTATCCTATTTTTGTTTGTGGTTGTAATATATTTACACCAAATTGGGAGTGCGTATGTTACTATCGGGAGGATACAACTTCTGTATAGAGTAAACTTTTGTTTTGTAGTCAATTTGCTTCTATAGTTGAACAGGCTTGATAATGTTATTTTTGCGATTTTTGCTTTCTTTATGATATTTTTGACATGCATGTTGAATTTCAACTTGGAGTCTAAGGTAACTCCAAGATATTTAACGCTGTCAGTCCAGTTAATAGGGCTCTGGTTTACCTTTAGGATGGATTGTGGCTTGAATTTTTTATTGTCTAGTGGAGGAAAAATTATTGCCTGAGACTTTTTTGGGTTGATGTCTAATTTCCAATCGTTGCACCATTTGGTTATACTGTTTATGTAATTTTGGAGTTGTGTAGTTATTATTCCTATTGATTTGGAGTTTGCTAAAATTGCTGCGTCATCTGCGAAAAGTTTTATTTGACATTTTGGATGTTGAGGGAAATCGTTGATGTAGATGTTGAATAGGTAGGGTCCAAGGATAGAGCCTTGAGGGACTCCAATCTGGGTTGGTTTTGCCGTGGTTATATAATTCCCTTGCTTAATTGAAAAGGTTCTCTCCTGGAGATAGTTTTTCAAGAATTTGATAAAATCCCTTGGAAATTGATTTTTTGTTATTTTTGCTATCAAGCCATCATGCCATACTCTATCAAAGGCTTTGGTAAGGTCTAGAAAAACAGCACCTACTGCCTCCTTGTGGGACTTTCTTATTTGGATGTAGTCTATTACTGTGATTAGCTGGTGGGTTGTGGAGTGTCCTTTTCTGAATCCAAATTGTTGAGGAATGATAAAGTTAATAGAATCCATGTATGTCTGCAATCTGCGAAGAACAATCCTCTCGTATACCTTACCGATGGTAGAGAGAAGGCTGATTGGTCTGAGATCTTCAGGTGATTTGACAGGTGATTTTTTTGGAATGGTTATGATAATGGCATGTTTCCATGTCTTCGGGAAGTAGCACAGGTGTAATGCAGCATTGAAGATCCCAGCGAGGAAAACTATCCATTTGATGGGGAGGTTTTTAGTCATTTGCGGCGTAATATTGTCGTGGCCTGGAGCTTTGTGATTACCTAGGTTTTTAATCACTTCCTTGACTTCATTTGGCGTTGTCATTGATAGTATATTCTCTTGGGGATGATGGCAAGTGTTATCTGTTAGGTAAGACGGAACCTCATCCTCCGCCTTGGAAAAGTGTTTGGAAAAATGCTCTGAAAGATCATTTCCAATTTCTTTGTCGGTCAGCAAGGTTTTTCCATTTGCATTTAAACTAGTGATTTTGTCAGTTTTTTTTCTAATGGGTTTTGTTTTTTTCCAGAAGTCTGTTGGGCTCGATTCAAGTTTGCTTAAAAAACTATTCCAATTTTCAGATTTCTCTGCTTCAAGGGCTTGATTTACCTTTCCTTGAAGATTGAGGTAAGTAGCTCTATGAGCTGGATCCCAGGTTGATTGCCATCTTTTCCTAGCTTTATTTTTCTCCCTTATTAAGGCTTTGGTTTTTGGGTTCTTTATTAATTTGGAAGATGAGACTATGGTGTTTTTCGAGTAGCTATTATTAATTTTCTCGTTTAAAATTCCAACTGCTGAATCAATGTCTACTTCAGTTTTCAAGGGGAGTCTGGGGGGCGTGGTGGAGATTAGATCTTGTTGAAAATGAACCCAATTAGTTACTCGGCTGAGCTGGGTTGTGAATTCATCCTTTGGGCAATTCAATTCAAAGATTACAGGGAGATGGTCAGATGATAAATCGTCGGAGGTTCTGGCATTTGGGGTCCAGGGAATGTTTTTAAGTACAGCGAAGTCTAGGAAATCGGGCTTGCCGAGTGGACTGTAATGCGTGGGTGACGAAGGTGCGACATTGTCGAGGCTTTCTCTTTCAGAGAAATTGTGCAGCACGATTCCACTGTTATTTGAAGTCCTTGATCCCCAAAGAGGGTGTTTGGAGTTCCAGTCTCCTGCAACGATTATTGAGTGGTTGTGTTTTATCAGTTGGTTCAAATCTTCTTCCAATAATGGTGTATCAGGCTTCTTATAAATTGCTGTGATTTGCAAGAGTGTTTTTCCATCTGGTTTTATCAAAATTGAAGTATTTTCCAAGTTTAAAGCATGAATCAGCATATTTTTATATTTAAAAAAGGATTTTATGATGATGGCTGTTCCCCCACCTTTTCCTGTAATTCGATCAGTTCTAATGGTTTGATAGTTCCTGAACTTTAGATCAATTGAGGGTTTAAGGTGAGTTTCACTGAGCAGAGCAATGTCAATTGAGTTATCTTCTAAAAAGTGCAATAATTCTTCTTTCTTTGATCTGATTCCGTTACAATTCCAAGCAATAATTTTAAAAGGTAATTTGCAATTCATTGTAGGTATGTTTTGATTACTTGCATCAATTTTTCACACAGGTCCTTAGCTTCAGAACGAGAAGTTTTTCTTGTCACAACCTCAGCATTGCTTTGGTTTTGTTGTTCTACCATTTTCGGCAGTGTTTCAGATCTTTTTGAAATCGGAAGTGGGTTGTTAGGTTTGTACTGACCAGGGTATCTTGGCTGTTGCTGATGTACTCTTGGAAACTTAGGGCATCCGCGGTAATTGGCTGTGTGCGCTTCTTCGCAGTTTGCACACTTTGGGGGAAGTTGTCTTGACTTTCTTGGGCAGTCCTTCGAATGGTGCTCCTCGGCACACTTGACGCATTTTGGTTTCAGGAAGCAGTTAAGTTGACCGTGCCCGAAACCCTGGCAGTTGAAGCATTGAGTCACACGGTTTGTTGTTCTGAAAGATTCTACTGCAATTTTCTGATAGAGAAGTTCAGTTATTCCGTAAATTTTCTTGTTGTGTTCATTTTTCGGTAATTCTACCAGTACTAAATTCATTGGCCTTTTAGTTGATTGTCTATGAAGTCTCTTCACAGAGGTCTCAGTAAAGCCCATTGTTGCAAGTTCTATTGCTATATCTTCAGTCTTGTAGGCTGTTGTCACGCCCTTTAATACCACTTTGAGCGGTTTTTCTTCTTGGAGTCTATAGGAGTAGCCGCCATTATTTTTTTGAACATATTCCCTGATTTTTTTGAAGTCTGAAATATTTTTGGCCTTGATAATGTGCTTATTTCCTGAGATCGTACATTGGAATTTATCTGTGCACAGGTCTTTCAGCTCTTGGCAGAGCAACTTCCAGTCTGTTACATTTTCTGCTATTACAGGTGGTATTCTTGGCTTTTTTGCATGTGTGACTTTTGTCCAAGGACCATCTTCATCAATGTCTTCTTCGTTAACCTGAGGAGGGGTAGCTGCGGACGTTTCTTGAGGGGCTTCAGTTACCTCGTTCATGGAGACATCGTTTTCATTATGCTGTGAGACAACTTCCATTCTCGGTGTCTTATGGCTACGTGGTGTTGAATCTGATGGGGATTCGCGAGTTCGTTTCTTTGTTGAAAGAGTTTCTTCTACTTTGTACTCGATGCCACATCTTTCAAGAATTTTCAAAAGTATGTTGGTTTCGATTATACTGACCTTTTCGCCAGCTGGGCCGATCGTTGATTTGATTACAATAGGCTGCATTTTTTCCTGAAAAAATTAGCAATCCTCTCAACCAAACTTACAAACTTGTATACTTCAATTTTCTTCCATAGTTGTGTTTATATTGGCAAGGAATTTATTTGTTGTGTCGTTTTTATTGAGTTTCTATTTGATATACATTATTTTTATTGATTTTTTGTTGAAAATATAAAATCCAAACAAAATTTAAGAGGGTAAAATTTACATATATTCTAAAAGCAAACTCATTTTTAAATATTGATTAGAAATAAAATATTAAGAATGTTAAAACATACAAAAATGTTATTTTCTTTATTATTTTGTTTCTAAGGTTTCTTCAGCGTCTTCTATATTATCAATAAGCATGGTAATTAATGAAATTTAATATTCTAATTTGCCCCTAAAATAAGAAATTATCATTTGATGCATAGAATCCTTCAACAATTTCTTTAGCTCATGTAAATCCTGTTTTAATCCAAATTTCCCTCTTGGTATTCCAATTTTTTCTTGTTTTTAACTTTTATCGATACCAATTTGCTCTATCTTCATGGAACCTTTCATTTCCCAATCTTTTATCGTTTTAGAAATATCTTTTTATCATTTTAACAATATCTTTTATCGTTTTATCAATGAATTAAAAAAGTAGATATGCAAAATAAATATAATATGAATTCACATAACACCATTATCAGATAGAATTATACTCTTGGACAAAACTTAAGGAAGTAGAAAGTCTTTGATGTCACCGGAGTCTTATTTTTAAAGGAGATATCTTCTCGAAATAACGATTTTACTAAAAATACATTGCACGGTGATTGGCTGATCATGGTCATGTGACACGAGAACACCAATCGACATGCGAATAAATCGAGAACACATGTAAACATACATATATATGCGATATAGAAAAAAAAGACACAAAATAGATTCCGCGTTTAACGTTTATTTAATTACGTAACAAATTTGCATCTAAGTACTGTAGAGAGTGGTTAGGAGAGTTGGTAATGAGGCCAGTAACTGGGTTAAATCTAGGGTTATACTTTCTTTACAGCTTTAGAGAGTGGTTTAGAGGTTCGGCTGCACGGAATTAGGTCAGATCAATATTGGGCTGTCTTCTGCAGCAGCTCGTAAATACAGTTTTATTTACCACGCCATCTTGGAGATATACATTGGCGGGTTGAATTGGCAGATTTGAATGATAACACAGTATGCAAATACATCATTGGATAGTGGGCTACCTAGACAGTATGTAAATACAGTTTTATTTACAACGCCATATTGGAGATATACATTGGCGGGTTGAATTGGCAGATTTGAATGATAACGCAATATGTAAATACACCATTGGATAGTGGGCTACCTAGACAGTATGTAAATACAGTTTTTTTTACAACGCCATCTTGGAGATATACATTGGCGGGTTGAATTGGCAGATTTGAATGATAACACAGTATGTAAATACACCATTGGATAGTGGGCTACCTAGACAGTATGTAAATGCAGTTTTATTTACCACGCCATCTTGGAGATATACATTGGCGGGTTGAATTGGCAGATTTGAATGATAACACAGTATGTAAATACACCATTGGATAGTGGGCTACCTAGACAGTATGTAAATACAGTTTTATTTACCACGCCATCTTGGAGATATACATTGGCGGGTTGAATTGGCAGATTTGAATGATAACACAGTATGCAAATACACCATTGGATAGTGGGCTACCTAGACAGTATGTAAATACAGTTTTTTTACAACGCCATCTTGGAGATATACATTGGCGGGTTGAATTGGCAGATTTGAATGATAACACAGTATGTAAATACACTCTTGGATAGTGGGCTACCTAGACAGTATGTAAATGCAGTTTTATTTACCACGCCATCTTGGAGATATACATTGGCGGGTTGAATTGGCAGATTTGAATGATAACACAGTATGTAAATACACCATTGGATAGTGGGCTACCTAGACAGTATGTAAATACAGTTTTATTTACCACGCCATCTTGGAGATATACATTGGCGGGTTGAATTGGCAGATTTGAATGATAACACAGTATGCAAATACACCATTGGATAGTGGGCTACCTAGACAGTATGTAAATACAGTTTTATTTACCACGCCATCTTGGAGATATACATTGGAAGGTGATATTTCTAGGATATACTTATTAATAATGTCTTATTTATCACGCCATCTTGTGTGAACATACAATTATCTATAATGTAGACAGAACCTTGGTTGAATGATAACACAGTATGTAAATAGTGTTTTATTTACAACGCTATCTTGTAAATATACATTGGCGGGTCAAAAATAGTTATTATTTCCAGAATATTAATAAAATGTTCTATTTACACGCCATCTTGTGAACATCCATTTATCTAAAATGTGGACTTGGTTGAATGATGATAACACAGTATGTAAATACAGTTTGGAGACATAAACTTAAATGGCCGATGTAATTACGTATAGTATAGTTAGAGACTATTTATGGTTCAATGGTAATGTAGTATGTGTGTAAACTGTTTGATTTGCATAACTATCTTGTAAATATATATTTACATGACCATTGCATTTACTTACATAATTGACCCTTATAGAATGATAACCCAGTATATAAATATTGTTTTACAAATCTTGCCATGTTGTAAATATGCATTTACATAGACACAAACAGTGTATATTTATTTATGTTATTTCCCAGGATAAACATATCCCCTCGCTAAATAGTAGTATAATATGTAAATACTGTTTTATTTATATCCTCGTATTTTGTAAATATACATTTAAATTGAGTAAAATCAATCATTCCTCCAGGGAAAAGTGTCTTTTCAAAAACATTTTTATTGTTCTCTAGCTTTCAGGCACGGTCGCCCTTCTACAGGAGAAAACATGGTATAATGATACGTCAATAGAACACGAGTTAAATATATGATTGATTAAAAATATGATTGATTTTACTCAATATTTATGCAAGGGATTATTTTATAGAATACATTTACATGGCTATTACAATTATGTATAATATGGCCAGGATATACCTCTGGCTGAATAAGCCACACAGTATGTAAAAATGTTTCGTTTATATTTTGGTAAAGTTTTGTTAAACATTTATAAGGCTATATTTAGTTTGTAAATACACGTTCTTCCCTGATTTATAATATTATAAAATAAATAAAGCTTCCAGGGTTAAGTTTCTTGTTCAACTTTTTATTTTCAAGTTTTCGGACTTGTCAGTCTTTCAACAGTGATACACGATACTCCTGTTGAAGGACTGACAAGTCCGAAAGCTTGAAAATAAAAAGTTGAACAAGAAACTTAGCCCTGGAAGCTTTATTTATTTTATAATATTTATTTTGTGTTATATATAACTTTGGGGGCAGTAAACTCATAATTTTTGTTTGTTCGTTTGAATATATGGCAAGGCAAATTATATTCATATTGCCACGTGGAAAATTAAGGAAGACAAAAACTTCAGGAGTAGACAACAATTTATTTCAGGCAAGAACAAACTAAGAATGGTAAACAAAAGATAAGCCACGAGGGAAATTTACAGAGTAACAAAATATAAACATAAAAATGATACTCTGTTAATAAAAATAATAAAATTAATTAATACTTCGCTACAATATAGTACTTTATAATAGCATGTATCATTTAGTCATATTTTGGTAAATATTTTAAAGTATTTATTCACTATAATATATAATGAATTAATGCGCCATCTGTTATTGGAAATCAAAACTATTTTAGACGTAAATTATTCATATAGTTTCAATTTCTTATATTTATAAGCACCGTGTTTTTATTTTAAAACTTTTTTCATAAAGCTATTTATAGTGTGATTTCTTATATTTTAAAATTACACAAAAAAGAAAACAGAAAGATGTTTAGTAAAAGTAACGTTTTAGATCAAAAGATAAAATTATAGAAAGATGTTTTTTTTTTTTTAAATGTTGTTATATAGGTTTTTGACTTTTAATTAGACAATTTTAATTTATATTTAGACATTTTTCATTTTAATTTAGACATTTAGACATCTAAATTGAAATGAAAAATTTCTAAATTGATATTGTGAAAATGTCTAAATTAAAATGAAAAATGTCTAAATATAAATTAAAATTGTCTAATTAAAAGTTAAAAACCTATCAATCAAATTAAATAGTGCATTTATTCGAAGAAAGAAATTTAAAGATTTAAAAAAATCAGAAAGAAAGCAAAACACATCATTTGTTAAATAAGTTATTTTACAGAATAAATAAATAAAAAAGTGGAAAAAAAATCGAGCAATATATATATGTATTACCCTTAGTTGATTACGTAACAATTGATGATCTTACGTCAGGGAAAAATTCAAGGAAATAAAATTAACACAGAAAAAAAAAAAAGAAAGAGAAAGTGTCATTGAGTCTGATGAAAAATGATGATAAAATTATATAAGAGGAGAGAGAAAAAAAAGGACACTCATAGAAAGAGAAAGCAGACGATAAAAAAAGAGAGCTCAATAAATATTTATCAGTGATGTGGAGTAATTACTAGCCAATGGGGTTGTATCCATCCCTTGGTCAGATGGAGGTCATTATAGAGGTCATTCTCGTGGGCAGACGATTCTCAAAATTACTTTTTCACTTTTCCCGCCAATTATTTTTTTATAATAATAACCACACAGTTTAAATCTATGGCAATCATTTTAAATATTTGTCTTTGTTTCTTTCCCTCTAATTGTGATTTAAAATAAAATAAATTACGCAAAAATTCTAAAGTACTGTAAAAAACTGTTTGAATAATATTTAAACACACACACACACATCTAGACAATCTATTATTACACATAAAAATTATAATAAAAAATGTATATAGTTATAAATCTAAACATATTATTTTGTCAGTTTATTTTCTTTATTTCTCAAGGCTTCGCAATGTTTTCTTTTTTAAAATCATTTTTCAGTTTAATCTGACAATAATAGAGTTTAAGGAGATTAAACTGGCGAAACCGCTGGGAGGGTTAACAACTGATGAGCCCAGGTCCTCCCAATTGTTTATTTTTTGTTTACTTCAGTAAGGAAAGAAAGACCTTTTGTTGTTGTTGTCGTTTTATTTGAAATGAAAAATATTTATTTAATAGCTTCATTTGGATACATCTTTATCTTCAGTTTTTCTACTCGTGAACCTATCCTGGTCCCCAATGTCGCCTCTACTCTCTTCTTCATCTTAAGTTCTTCTCTTTATTTCTTAACTTCCCATCCAGTCCATCAGTCTAATTCTTCAGTTTTTCTGTTCTTGAGCAATTTCTAGACTCCAGTGACTTCATACTTCTCTATCTTGAGTTATTCTCTTTATTTCTTTCTTAACTTCCCATCCAGTCCATCAGTCTAATTCTTCAGTTTTTCTGTTCTTAAGCAATTTCTAGACTCCAGTAAAGCCATACTTCTCTATCTTGAGTTCTTCTCTTTATTTCTTTCTTAACTTCTCATCCAGTCCATCAGTCTAATTCTTCAGTTTTTCTGTTCTTGAGCAATTTCTAGACTCCAGTGACGTCATGCTTCTCTATCTTGAGTTCTTCTCTTTATTTCTTAACTTCTCATCCAGTCCATCAGTCTAATTCTTCAGTTTTTCTGTTTTTGAGCAATTTCTAGACTCCAGTGACGTCATACTTCTCTATCTTGAGTTCTTCTCTTTATTTCTTAACTTCCCATCCAGTCCACCAATCTAATTATTCAGTTTTTCTGTTCTTGAGCAATTTCTAGACTCCAGTAAAGCCATACTTCTCTATCTTGAGTTCTTCTCTTTATTTATTAACTTCTCATCCAGTCCATCAGTCTAATTCTTCAGTTTTTCTGTTTTTGAGCAATTTCTAGACTCCAGTGACGCCATACTTCTCTATCTTGAGTTCTTCTCTTTATTTCTTTATAAATTCCCATCTGGGCCATCAGTTCAATTCTTATTTTTTCCTACCGATCTATTTTCCATTTTTTGTTTACTTCCTTAATATATATTTATATATCCCATTCAAATCTTATTATTTTTTTCTAGTGACCTTTAACAAACCTCTCTTTTAATCAAAAGCCGATCTATCGAACATATTTATATATGAGAATTCGAAACTATTATAGACGCATACGATTCTTTTAAAAATTAAACAATTTTCTACTGCTCTTACTGCAATGGAAAATTAACGCTGACGAGGGCCAACAGCCCGAAACGCGTACGTGGTTAGCTTTTCTTGTTTAATCAAGAATGGGTATTTGGCCAATTCTGGAATAATTAAAGATCAATGAATAGTTAATATTTATTCCTATCCAATATTCAGTTGCACGATAAGGAGATGCCTTTTTTTCTTTTATTCATTGTATACAAGTTGGATTTTTATCTGAATTTTCCAAAATTGGTGTTGTGGCTCATTCTTTATTATTACTAGTAAAATCTTTTAATAGGGTGATACACAGTGTCATCGTTCTGATGCCCAATTAAAGGGAGAGGTACCTCTCTTGGTACAAATATATAAATCTATCTTTGTGTTTTCTCTTATCTTCCCAAGACATATCTTCATTCCTAAATGGTGTCAACCTCCCATATTTACATACTCCTCTAGATCTCCACATTTCAAATGTTCTCTTCCAATCGAAAGTATGTAAATAGGGAGTTTTTAATTGATACCTGCCCCACCTACCTCTAGATGTTGTTGTCATAGCAACGGCGGCACAGTTATGCCTGGTAATTCCCTGTAATGTGCGATTCGCTTAACGACCCACGTGACCTGATCAACTAAATGATGATGATGAGTGGAAACGACTTATTTGTGACCTGGTCACACAGATTTTTTTATATTTTATTTGACTACTTGACCATTAGCACATCGCGAACGGAGAAACATTCACAGTCATGATATAATGTGATCATTTGAAAAAAAAATGCATTTTTTTTTTTTCAAAAATTGTTTAATAATTATAGATTTTATGAGGATGATTTTTTTAAGAGAAAGTGTAAGCCTTATTTATTTATTTATTTTTATGTTTTTTTTTTTTAACTTTCAGGATGAAGAAATAATGTAACTATTGCATAACTAAAATACCTGACAGCCATATTTTCTCTTTCAGAATAAAAGGTAAAATATTTAAAGATCTAATGGTTTCGTTAGTTGATACAGTCATCTTGGTGTTGGGAAATCAATTCAGTATTAAGCATAAAGCGAGTGTTATCTTTTTTTTTTTTTACCTTTTTTAATTATCTAATACTTTTTTATTTGCACATCAATAAATTTGATCATTGTTATTCAACTTATGAAATATAGAAAAACTTTTAATTTTTTTAAAATTAAGTTATTATTGTATTAATCCTAGTAACTACATGACGTAAAATGCGTATATAATGTTTTATAAGTGTAAATAAACAGATTAGTAAAAAATGACAATAACAAAACACAGGGGAGTGATACTGAAGAGAATATGTGAAGTACGTATGTTGGGAGTCTGTACTCCTGGTAGATCCAACACCCAAGAAGACATGTCCCTCCACTATGTCTAGATAACAGTCTTACCTAGGAGTGTCCCACATGTTCTCATCAACAGGAAACATGCCACATCACTTCAACATGATTCCTACACTCCTCTATTCATCGCCTAAGGCTCCAGCGACTTGTCGCACCGCTACTGCTCCTGCAGCGTTCTCTTATCCGAAAGGTGTTCTCCATCATCGAGATCTGCAGTTCTGGATCTTTCCAGTTTATCTCGAGAACCACACCATCACCATCTCCTCAGCGGCGAAGCATGCGATCTACGTTTTCTTCGTAGGTTGTGAAATACGTGGTGTCTCTGGAGACCCGCTGGTGATTCTCCACCAAACTCTGCAGTGGTGGCAGAGGCGCCATATTCATTGTACATATTTGTATATATATAATTATTATGTTGTATATCTAATTAGATAATTTTAAAATAATAGTGTAGATTGTGTACTTTTACATGTATTGACAAGATGTCAATAAAATTTTGTTAATTGTCTATTCACCCTCAAGAAGAACAACCTTCCTGGGCTTATCTAACAACCTGGAAAATACGCAATATCACCACAGCATTCATATGCTCCGAACCGCAATAAATCCCATGGCAATACTTAGGATGAGTAGAACACTAATTCTTTAAACTTTTTTCTAGCATCTTGCCATAAGTTCGCCTCCCACCCAGCGTGACCAGGTGGGTGCAAATTTGCAGCCGGCAACCCTGTAGACGGTCGTTCCCCTTGGGGGATGCCACACCCCCACCCTTGATTGGCTGGTAGTCTGGCCACGTGACCTCCCACACTTTGACGGGAATTCCATGTTATCATCATCACAGCCATTATCATCATGTTACTGACCGCTATCTTCTAAAGTATAAACACTAAACCAGCTCCTATTACAATTCAGACAATCCCGGCAATGGTAGACCAATGTATAAACACTAGACCAGCTCCTATTACAATTCAGACAATCCCGGCAATGGTAGACCAATGTATAAACACTAGACCAGCTCCTATTACAATTCAGACAATCCCGGCAATGGTAGACCAATGTATAAACACTAGACCAGCTCCTATTACAATTCAGACAATCCCGGCAATGGTAGACCAATGTATAAACACTAGACCAGCTCCTATTACAATTCAGACAATCCCGGCAATGGTAGACCAATGTATAAACACTAGACCAGCTCCTATTACAATTCAGACAATCCCGACAATGGTAGACCAATGTATAAACACTAGATCAGTTCCTATTACAATTCAGACAATCCCGGCAATGGTAGACCAATGTATAAACACTAGATCAGTTCCTATTACAATTCAGACAATCCCGGCAATGGTAGACCAATGTATAAACTCTAGATCAGTTCCTATTACAATTCAGACAATCCCGGCAATGGTAGACCAATGTATAAACACTAGATCAGTTCCTATTACAATTCAGACAATCCCGGCAATGGTAGACCAATGTATAAACTCTAGATCAGTTCCTATTACAATTCAGACAATCCCGGCAATGGTAGACCAATGTATAACCACTAGATCAGTTCCTATTACAATTCAGATAATCCCGGCAATGGTAGATCAATGTATAAACTCTAGATCAGTTCCTATTACAATTCAGACAATCCCGGCAAAGGTAGACCAATGTATAAACACTAGACCAGCTCCTATTACAATTCAGACAATCCCAGCAATGGTAGACCAATGTATAAACACTAGACCAGCTCCTATTACAATTCAGACAATCCCGGCAATGGTAGAACAATGTATAAACACTAGACCAGCTCCTATTACAATTCAGACAATCCCGGCAATGGTAGACCAATGTATAAACTCTAGATCAGTTCCTATTAGAATTCAGATAAGCCCGGCAATGGTAGACCAATGTATAAACACTAGACTATCTCCTATTACAATTCAGACAATTTGACTATGGCCACTCAATCAAAAAGATCTTTGATAATAAAAAACATCTTATTGTAAAAAATCACTATACAGGTAGGTGTCAAAGACCTTCCAAAGACGACCTTGCAAATATTAAATGGCTTCGGTTTGTTCAAGTTTGGTTATTTTAGGTTATGATAGTCCCGAATCAGGTGACTCTATTGGCCAATGGGAAAGGGGATGAGGGTTTTACCGACCTTATATGTGGACAAAAAAATTTATGCATCTCTAATAATATTTTTTTAAGATGAGAGAGATGTATTTCTATAAATTATATATGCATATAAATCTCTGAATATAGAAATTATAATCATATAAGAATAAATATGGATTTATTTTTTAAAATAACGCATAAAACATGCTCTATACTAAAGTGTGCTAGCCATTTCGAAGAATAGCCAATCAAAAGTGTTCGTGAGAAAACCAAAAAGGCCGCATACGATTAGACTAAAGGAGCAGACGATGAAAGGTGAGGAATTTCAGCGCAGACGCCCTGCTGAGATAATCTCGTCATCCAACTTCACATTCCAGGTGGTTTGGCGGGAATATAGAGAATTGTCTACCATAGATTTATGATACAATATGCAAATATAAAATTTGCATCCTTAGCCACTTGTGAAAATATATTATTTATGATTAGCATATTCTTTCCATTTTTTTAAAAAACGTGTTTGTTTTTTTTCACATAAAATGGGAAAGTTATTTATGCTTAGGATTCATTTAGGTGTTTCCAAAAATTATATAATAATTTGCATATCATTTGAGAAAAGAAAGTATCTAGGGGTAAGTTACTTTCATGAATTTTTAATTAATTCAAGCTTTCGAACCTTGAAATTAGCTCTTCTACAGGAGTAATTTTCGGTACGTTAACAATACTCCTGTAAGAAGAGTTAACTCCAAGGTACGAAAGCTTGGGTTAATTAAAAATTCATATAAGCAACCTATCCCCGAATGTTTTCTTTTCTCAAATGATATTGAGTTTTCTTTTCTTATGAAAATAGTTAGCATTTTTAATTGATAATTCTTCAATACCTTGACTAGAATATTTTTTATATTTATATATTACGATGCACTAGCGCGCCATCTGTTATGAAAATTATAAACTATTTTAGACTAGTAAGATTCTTTTTAAAATAAAACAATTTCTACTGCCCTTACTGCAATGGAAAAATTATTGGGAAGGCCTGGCTCATCATTGGTGAACCCTCCCAGCGGTTTCGCCAGTTTAATCTACCATACCGCTGTTATATTGCATTTTTCGATCTTCCTTTTATAGTGATACTGTTACTAGACTCTTGGAATGGGTATTTTAGAAGAACTATGGACATAAGCTTTGAGAACAGCACAATTACATATAATTATAAATATATAATACTAGCCGAATGACCCGGGCAACGCCCGTGTTTTACCCGATTGAATGTTTTGATTCAAATACTATTTGTTACAATTATAAATTGGCGCCTTAAATAAATGCATATGTTAGTTAATAACTATAGCCTATGTGCTTTATCTGTCTATGTACTGTTGGCTTCCGTAGGCGTCTCTTACTGGGAAAAAGAAAGAGAGGATTCCATTTGGTTATTATCTAATATATGCATTTATTTAAGGAGCGACCCGCTCCAACACAATAGTTACAAAAACGTAAAAGCGAGTGGGGGGGGGGGAGGCAAAGGTGGCGTGATCGTAGCCAACCAATAGGAGGGCGCCATTCCAAAAAAAAAAAAAAGCAAACGGTGACAGAGACGAAAACTGATTATTAGGAGATGAAGAATGACGCTCGTACCTGTATATAGAATGCATCGAGCAATCGCTCTTCCGCAAATATCAAATTGAGTCTTTAATTAGAACATTTATATTATGATGCACTAGCGCGCCATCTGTTATGTATAACATGAATTTCTGTATGTGTATATACCTTCAGATTAAGATATCTTCCGTTGTTATCAATGTGAGATGAGAAGACCATAGATACTGATCAACTAAGTAAGGGAAATGTCATTTAAATGATCGAGGAAGACATTTCGGCAGATGGTTGACATGAACCAGCATTGTAATCTTAAGACTTTCGTACATTACTACCTGAAACTAGTTAGTTAGTTCGTATATAATTGTTCATATTATTGTACGCCTGTAGAAGGATGGTATAATGTCCGAAAGCTTGAGATTGTATTAAAAACGAAAAGAAACACACAATTCCAGAAAACTGTTGTCTTATTCAATTCATATAGAGGAGATTTGCATCTATTGCATATGTTATTAGATCGGGGGTCGGTGGAAGGATGGTATAAACCGTTTGTTTTCGACCATTACGACCCGGGTTCGATTCCCTCATTGGACACTTTTTTATGTTAAAAAAAATACTCCAATGGCCCCCGATTCTTGCAAATGCCTAACCCCACCAGCGAGTGCAAGTAACCAAACAGGGCTCTGGCACATGTTTTTCACATGTGTAGACATGTGGTGCGCTTACAGTAAAAGCAGTCGCCTACTTCTATCCACCATGATTATCATGGCCTGTACCACGTGTACTAGGGATAAGCATAAAAAATGTTATTAGATCTTTGTTCTTCTGCGGTGTTACCAAATCGGATATAGCTTATTTATTATTATTTATTACAAAACACACGCTATATCCTATGTGGATATTTGCATGTAAATGTTTAATCTATTTTATATACATAGTTTTTAAATATATATACAAATTATTTATAGTTTTAAAGAGAGAGAGAGAGAGTGAAAGTTATTTAAATTTACATTTTAGAGCAAAAAAATTATACAAGAAATAAAGATTATTTACATACATATTATCAATGAAAAATGAAGAATAAAATAGTTGTTTGTGAACTCAACGATTTGATTTCCGATAAAAAAATTCATTTTTAAAGTTCAATTCATTTTGTAAATACATTCTAAACCTTCTACAAAATCTGGATCTCTAATGTTTTCATGCGTTGAATAATGTAAATAACTTATGTAAATAAACTTTTCTCCTTGTATGGCGCAAGTATCCCTTGCGGGATATAGCGCTTTGGAAATAATATAATTGTAATTGACAATCAAAAGTCCATTATATCTTTAGAATTACAACCACTAAACCAATGGCACAAATATAGAACAAATAATGTAGCTTGCCCCCCGTTTTTTATTACAATAAATGCGGATAAGAAGAAATGAAAATAGATTATAATAATGTGTTGATGAAATATTTTCTCTCAAATGTTCATTATATAAGAATTTATGAAATCTGTCGAAATTATCAAAAATGTATTCAAGCTGGTAAAGTGGAATGGGCCGATTTTCAGTCTAGAAAATATATGTATATATGTATAAATGATATATGTGAAAATGTCTTTTTGAAAGTAATACATTTGACAGTAATATTACATATTTTTAAATATTTTTTATTGTTTTTTCACATAAAAATTTATTTATTTTTTAAATAGAGCAATCCATAAATAAATCTTTAAATAAAAATACATATATTGGATCAAAAAATAATTTTACCAATATTTCAGTTGGCTGAACGCCAACATTTATCAAGGTGTTATAACAATTTAATGTATGTCAAAGGTTATATATAATACCTTGATAAAGGTTGACCTTCAGCCAACTGAAATATTGGTAAAATAAATGATATTTTGATCCAATGTATGCCTTTTTAATTAAAGATTTATTTATGGATTGCTCTATTTTCAAAACGATATGGGAATATGTATATATGTATAAATGATATATGTAAAAATGCCTTTTTGAAAGTAATATTACATATTTTTTTAATTGTTTTTTTTCACATAAGGATTTATATTATTTTTAGAATATGTTCATATCTAAGCCTAAAATATTTTATTGTTATAAGGGTTTGGTTATGATGGCTTTTACCTCTTGTTGAATACATAGCTATTTCTCGTAGCCTTTTTCACATATATTTAAACATCTATATATGCATAATGTGTTTTCCTTTAGGTTTGAAAAAAAAAGATATTTTATGCGAATTTAATACTTTTAAATCATAAGCTATGTTCATTTATTAAATTATTAAAAGATTTCTTTAATAGAAGCGATAAATAAATTTTATTTTATTTTCGTTATTTATATTTTCAATTATCCTATTTAATTTCATAATTAAAAAGAAGTCATTTATGCAAATTTACAAAATAAACGAAATTTTCTCTGTTAATGATTTACATATAAAAATGTGTTAAATTTAATAAAAATTAATAAAGAAATATGTTCTACATATTCCTACTTACTTTTTAACTAAAAATTAATTTTCGCGCCAAAATATTCAGTGATGTGAAAATAACTCATTAAAGAAAGAAACGGCTTCCTAGCTTTTTTTTCCAGTGATCGCTATATTCATAGAAGAAAAAAAAAGATTATTGTTAAAACTCAGGGAATCTGGGTTAATATAGTTTGGAATAGAAAAAGAATGTGTTTGATTCTGTAGAAAAATATATTTGGAAATTTATTAAAAATTTTATATAGAGATATAACATGATTAATCATTTATATTCCATTTGAGAATTTGAATCGTATTACTTTTTAAAATATATTATTAATATTATTCCATTACAGCAAAATATAAGGACGATTGAAGAGAAGTGTCTTATAAGAATTTTATTTGCAAGCTTTCGGACGTCCTTCTACAGGCTTTACTATGACAAAACAGAAAGAAATATGAGATGAGTATTAATAGAACAAGATTATTTTTTGCATATGAGAAAAAAATGATTCCATTATGGTTTTAAATTCTTTATAAGCTTATGTATATAATACAATTTTAGATATATATAAATATTAAATAATTAAACGTCTATTATTAAATGTGTAGGGGGATATAAAAAGATATTTTTAAATGAAGGGGTCGGTGGAAGGATGGTCTAAACCGTTGGTTTTCGACCGCTACTACCTGGGAACGAATCCCGCATTGGGCACTTTTTTCTGATAAAAAAAAATGCTCCAATGGCCCTTGATTCTTGCAAGAGACCAACCCCACCAGCGAGTGCAAGTAACCAAACGGGGTTCCGCCACATTTGTAAGTGCCAAAGTCGAACTGCTTTTCACATGTGTAGACATGTGGTGCACTTACAGTAAAAGCAGTTGCCAACTTCTACCCACCATGATTATCATGGCCTGTACCATGTGTGTGCTAGGAATAATTTTAAAAAATTGAATGACGCAAGAATAAAAAGGTATAAATAATTAATGGAAAAATCAACATGTAATCTTAATTTTGTTTTCGGTTTCCAAAATACAGTTCCTTTCAGATCGTCTATGTATTAACCAAACTGGAGGGATACAACATGAAGAATGAAGGGAGGACGGAATTGATCTATCTATGTAGTCTAACTGAGAGTCCTTGTCTGGGGGAGGACAAGATGGAGGAGCATTCCTTCCTGAGAACAGCTTTTTTTTATATTTAATCACTAAATTGTTAATTCTCATTAATTTTTGTATCAATTGACAAAGAGTGTCAATAAAATATATTTGAATTTTTAAAATTAAAAATATAAAAGTCTACCTGAGGAGGGTCAGGGAAGACCTTGTTTGAATGAAGACTCTCTCAAGGTGGAGAAGCCTCCCTTGCTGAAGATATTTGTACATATACAACTGTATATATCTCCTTACATTTTATTTACTTTTTATTTACCCATTTACCTCTTATATTAACTCTTTATTTTATCATAATTTTTCTGTAAAAATTGGTTAGAAGTTGATGTATATAGTTGTTTATTTGTTTTTGCATAATATTTCATTTATAAATTAATATCATAATTTAGTCTGTGGAAATAAAAATATTGGACCGGTGACGAAAACAAAACTGAAAATAGATGGCTTAATGTTATGTAGTTATGATATATAATTATTTGTGATGTAATTTTGATCTTCATTGAATAAAATATATTAAAGTTTAAATGTGTTTTAAACTTTAATAACAAGCACAAAACAGAAAAGTCAATAAAATGGTTTAAATTATCAAATTGATCTATCTAGGTAGCGCTTGGGTCAGCTTCCGCCTGACGTGATTTAGACAAGTTGGGCTGAGATTGATTAAAGCTGGCCAGTTAAGCTCCTAGACCAATTGACCTAGTAGAAAATTAATAAGAAAGAATGAAGGAGTGGTAGACGGATTACTTTGATAATCTTAAAGAATGGTCGGAAATTGGGGTAGATATAGGAATATTGTAAAACGACATTTGAAAACTATCCCGCATGTGTTTCTCTTTGTTTTTCTTCTCCTAGGAGAAACAACGATTATTTCCAACCTTTGGGATGAAGTATGAAAGGGTGAATTGTGAAGAGTAATGATAAACGGAAAAATAAAAGTGTCCAGGGATTTTTCCGTTTATCATTACTCTTCACAATTCATCCTTTCATACCTCATCCCAAAAGTTGGAAATAATCGTTGTTTCTCCTAGGAATAAATTTTGATTTTTCGTTGCAAAGAAACACATGCGAGAATTTTTCAAATGTCGTTTTACAATCACAAGCCGCATTATATATAAATATGTCGGAAATTGAGGGAGATTTAGGAATATGTGAATTACGAAGAACATGGTATTCCATGAAATCTGCACACCCCAGATGGCAATGTTGTCCAAATAGGATGGTTGGAAGTCAATGAAGGCGTGGCCATGTTTTGGTATTGCCGGTTTATTTATACTCAGGGAGTCCTTGGGTGCTGTCACCCCGGGTGTGGGCGGTCCGCTCCCATTCCGCCTGTCACCACGATTGATGCCTTATGCAAATCAGAGGAGCTCAAATCTTGGATAATTGTACCAAATTGCAACTACGTTTCCGGCAGCATCTTCTCACAATAATTACATCTTCACCTTTTGGATTCAACTCACTCTTCTTCCTTCTTATTCTTCTTTAAAAATCTTTCTTTGCTTGTTTTCTTCCTTCTTCCTTTTCTTCGCTTTTTCTCTCTGTGGCCTCTTGTTAAGAATTTAATGGGAATTTTTGTGTTTTAATGGTTATTTGATGTCAATATTATCATTTTGTTATTATTATATAAATCCTTGTTGATTTATGAGAAAGAATCTTCTTTGATATAGTTGATAAATATCAATCTAAATCGAATTGCTGTTTACATTTTTCTTTTGATTTCTCAAATTGTTTTTGCTTCTCGCAAAGTATTTTTACAGCGTATATTTTTAAATATATCATACAATTTTAAAAACGGAATTTATTTAATATATGAAGAATCGATGTGTTTCTAATAACTCAATAATTCTATAGAAGATAGGTTTGAGAATTTTTAGTTCATTTTTAAAAGTAAATTTTAATGTATGTGTCATCATTAGCAGGTCATAACAAAGTTTGATGATGATAAAAGTAAATTTATTTTTCGTTTTTAAGCATCCACGAACTTCAGTAGATAACGTATTAGGTGTTTTTTTTAAGTAAAATGTATGACATGAATAAAGCCCAATTTAAAGATATATATTTTACATGGAACATGATATGTTGTAAAAGCAATCCTCGGTTGAAAAGATAAAACTTGATATTTAACAACTTCGATAGACGAAATCTAGAAAATCCAGGTCGTTGAATTTTCCAGATTACCAGCTTAGAAAAATGTGAAATGTGTGTGTGTTTACTGGTAATTAATGATTTTTATCTTAGTGTAAGGCTGTTTATTGATTTCACAATATCAATTTTTTACAATATTCTATTTGCATAAAAGTATATTGAGAAACAAGCTCAGATAAGGCCAGATTAAATCATGATTCAGCGATATACATAGGTTGTTCCAAAAGTAATTCCTGTTTGGCCATAACTAGAGAAGTACTAAATATTTTTATTTAAATGTTGTACACATATAAATCAAATATTTGTGAATAGAATGGTATTTTTCTAAATATTCTCCAGTGGAGTCTATACATTTTCTCTAGTGTTGAACCCACGTTGTAAATCTGCTTTGGAAATATGCTGGAGTTTGTTTTCTCAACCAAGTCTTTATGGCCCATTTTACTTCCTGTAAGTCTTCAAATATTTGTCCCTTCAGACCTTTTTCATTGGGGAGGCTAAATAGAAGTCACAAGGTGCCAAATCTGGGCTGTATGGGCGTTGTGGAACCAGCCCATTTGTTCAATAGCCTCTGAAGTCTGGAAGGAGGTGTGCGACCGTGCATTGTCATGGTGTAACTTGACAGATTTAAAAGGAATCTTTGGTCTTTTTTTCGAATAGCTTTCCTAAGCTTTATTAAAGTTAGAACATAGTGATAGCTGTTCACAGTGCTGACTTATTCGTGAAAATCAATCAATATTACACCTCTCATGTCCCAGAAGACAGTTGCCATCACCTTTTTGGATGACCTCTGCACTTTGATTTTTTTCTTAGGTGAGCTGAGATGTTGCCATTCTAATGACTGTGCCTTAGTTTCTGGGTCTTAAAGGTATGTCCAGGCTTCATCTCCAGTCACTATATTTGTAAAAAAGTATCCTTTTGGGCCTCATAGAGATCCAGTAGCTCTTGGCATAGTTGAACTATTTGATCACGCTGATCAGGGTTTAGTTTCTTTGGAACCCATTTTGAATAGATTTTTCTATAACCTAGATGTTCAATCATTGTTTCTATTGCCTTAGATCCAACATTTCGTATATTACACAACTCTCTGATAGTTATTCTTCGATCATGACAGATAAGGTCAACAACCTTTTTTCGTTTTCATGGTTGATTGTTATTAATGGCCTCCCACTACGTGGTTTGTCATCCAAAGATGTCTCACCACTTCAGAATCTTTCATCCATCTTCTCACATTACTTACATCAATTATGGCTTCTTTGTATACATTTATCAGTCTGGGAAATCTCTGAAGCTGAACATGCCTCCATTTCCAAAAATTCAATAACGGCTCTTCGTTTCTGTCTTGATTCCATACTTTTACTTGAGTTATTTATTATTATATTACTTAAAAACATATTAAAATTTAAATAAAATTGGTCAAATATTACTTGAAATATGAGCAAACAGGCATTACTTTTGAAACGCCCCCCTCCCCCCCCCTAGTAAATACAAACATTCATGGACAAAACTTAAGGAAGTTGTATCTTTTAACATGTATATCGGGATTCAGACAATAACTCTGAAATATATTACAGTGATACCTTTATTGAAGACACACGAGATAACCATGTGTGAACAAAATTACCTCTGTCTCCTTCAAAAAAAGGAGTGCTATAATATCGAGTTATAATATGAAGCTTCATTTAGTTTTGCCCGTGTAAGTGTATTTTGTTGCCTTGTACTGAAGAAGATTTAGCTATCCGAAAGCTCGATTGTTTACTGAAATGACAAAAGAGTTGTCCTCCGTGTGGCCGAACCTGATGAAAAAAACCAAACCAGGTGAGTCAGTAGCGGTGTGGCCAAGCTCAGAACATCAATTACTCCGACGGTTCGCCCACTTTTCGCCACTCTAGGTCGTGCGTGGGTGGCTCCTTGATCGAATCTTCTGGATTCTGTGGGGATTTCTCCTGTTTTGTTCATGTCCATAGCCGTCTATAGCACAGGTATACTCATTTATGTACTTCTTTGACAAGGATGGAATGGTCTTTAGACCCGAAACTTATACAGCTAATACACACACACACACACAAAAGCCTTTATTAAGACACACAGGTCTTACAGGGGATTCTCCTTAGGGTTACAAAACGGAGAAAGTGGGAAATAAAAATGGTGAAAGAATATATACATATGGTAAATATATACAGATTATAAGAAAGAATAAAGAAATAAGAAGAATTTTAAAAAATAAATAAATAAAATTTAAAAAAATTGGAAATATGGATGGGAGAAGTGGAGAGCGAAAAGAGGAAAGAAAGCAGGTATTTACATATGGAACAAGTCAATTTAAGTTCTTCTGCTCACATAGCACAAGTGGACCATGGCTTTTTCAAGAAATCTTCAAGAGATTTTCCAGGAAAATCCGAGTGTTCAGGGTTGTAAGGTAAACACCGTTTTATCAGTGTGGGGGTTAACTCATCGTATCTGCCTAAACAAATAATTGGATGTTGGTTGTCCTTTTCATCAAACAGAATTTTTATACAGCTAATACTCTTCCTGACAAGGATGGAATGGTGTTCAGATCCAACACCTATATTGTTAGCTTCCTTTGACAAAGGACGGATTGGACTTCGGTCCCAATACATATATAGTTAGCACTCTCCTTGATAAAAATGGAGTGTTTTCAACCTTACAGATATACCTTTATGGTATAACTTTGTACACCCCCCAGATCATAGTAGTCACTAATAACTCTTCGTTTTATCGAGGAAGACGTTTTGTCATAGGGCGAGTTTCCTCTAAAGTAAATATCGGTATAGATTTGTGTTATCCCTGTTCAATCCTTGTACATATTGGTATGTTAAAAATGCTTGATAGTAGCATAGATTTGTATTTAGATGTTTATGTATACATTGAACCCTAGCCTATCGCAAATTAGACGAAGAAATTCAAGGATATTTTTACCAAAATGCCAAAATTTGTCTAGGTGTGTGAAGGTTTCTTTTAACCTCTTTTTAATAATAATAATGAACACGTTGAAGAAGCATATCCGTGTATACATGTAATGACGAATAAATGGATTACCTTCCCCATACGCCATAAAGATGGGTTGCCACCAATGATGGCAGCAGATACAATTAGGAAACAGAAGAGAACCAATGAATGAATAGGCGACACCACATATATATTTACATATTAACAGGACCGCCCGGATAGCTGGCACAGGGAAGGCGCCGCAAGAAGATTGCAAAGTGGAAAATAATCAGGTTGATACTAAAATAACTATTTGAAGTTCCTTATTTTTTATACTGATTCGATAACAATAAAAGATTAGTTGCAAGAATTGTAATAAAATGGGGAGATATGCAATATGGGTAGGATGGGTGTGTCACAATAATTCTTGATCAACCGCATATAACCCTTGAAACCCTTGATAAAAAAGGCCCTTCCAATATACCCAGTAAAAAAAACCTAAGAAGTATATTAAAAAGTTTTTTTTTATTTGGAAACAGACGCTCTTTGTGTTATTTCCAAAAAAAAGCTAAAAATAGTTTTTTTTCTATATAGATTTATATTTTCCGTGAGATATAAATTTATATTTTTCACAGATATAAAGAGTGTTGCCAATTTTAAATATACTCTTTGTAAGCTAATTTATTTAAAGGAGAACCACTTGATTAAGGTCTTTGATTGAATTAGCAATTAAATGCCCTCTCTCTCTCCCATCAATCTTTTAAGTTATTGTCACGTGTGCCAAGACATCCAATCGAAATGGCTTTCTGCCAACATTTTCCCGCTCGATTTCAAATAGGCCTAACTTTTGTCAGCAGACGAAAGATCTCTACGGCGCCAAAATATTTCGTCTGGATATTTATTAGACGATCGTTATTGTACTCCAGATGTTAGTAAATAGGCTTAAGTTTGATGGTTTTTCTGTCTATACACATAAGAAATAGTGATAAATATTTCGTTTGTGGGTATTATTTCGACTATAATTGTTTCCATTTTTCATTGTTGGTCTGAAAGCAGGCATTCCTAATAAAAAAATAGAAAGTCATTGTGAAAAATGTTTATAATTATAATAGTTTAATTATATTTCACCGAAATGAGTGGTTGTTAAGCTAAAATTAGAAAGTCGAATATACCGCTAATTACAAAC
The DNA here is from genome assembly GCA_030710605.1 of Cordylochernes scorpioides. Classification (NCBI taxonomy): domain Eukaryota; kingdom Metazoa; phylum Arthropoda; class Arachnida; order Pseudoscorpiones; family Chernetidae; genus Cordylochernes; species Cordylochernes scorpioides. The sequence continues at coordinate 95,774,035 of CP092870.1, forward strand.
ATTTATCGTGTTTTAATAAGTATTTCATTTAAATAGGATACTATAAAATTTTCATTTTGCGAAGCAGAAATAAGTGTTTATATTAATATAAAAATAAATACTTATATGATTGATACAAATGCAAAAAAAAAAAAACAATAAATATTGTAAATATAAATATTTTACATGGGAGATAGGAAAAGTGAATGAAAATTATTTTTAAAATACAATTTTAAAAGTAGAAAAGAAATATCAGCAGCACGTTTAATGTAATTTAAAATTTTCAAATCAAAATGCATCGAAAAAGGTTTACGTTTATTTATATATAAATTATTTCTGTATAAATATATATATTTCAAAAATATAAGTTGTACAAAATAGATATAAAAAATCAATTGTTCAAATAATCCGAGATAAAAACTCGCATATCTAATTCACAATATTCATGTCCTGAATTTATCTTAAAATACTAGTATCATATCTATATTTGCTTATGTATTATAACTAAAATTTGAAAATATTAAAAAGCAATGTATGCACGAATATGACGTGATATTTTATATGCACATAGGTATTTGTGTAGGCGAAATATAGGAGTAATAAATATAGAAAAGAAAGTAATATACGTTTTCTCCACCTTTCCATATCATTAATAATTAAATATGTAAACATTCTATTATGTAATCTAATATGTAAATATTCTATCTAGTATTATTATAGTAGTACCAATATAGCCAGAATTTTAAGCAAACACGGTATAAGAACATATTATGAAAGCAACCCGAGTATAGCAACCATAATAAGAAACCCTATTACAAGAAACAGTATTCCTATAACAAAACTATACAATAGCAAAGCCGTATATTCCATACCATGCAACCAATGTAATAATGTATATGTAGGTGAAACAGGCAGACATATAAAGGACAGAATAGACGAACATAGAAGAAATATTAAAAACAAAGACCCCAAATCTCTAATAGTACAACATATTAGTAACACAGATCACGATTTCAACCTAGCAAACCCTAATATTCATTATACAAACATAAATAGTAAATACAAAAGATTAATACTGGAAGCACTGATTTCATCAAAATATAATAGTATAAATAGACACATAGATATCCCGGAGACATATGATAGGCTGGTCCAAAAACTAAAATAGAATTATCCGTTTTCTCTTCATCACACCACTTAACAATTAGCATATAATAATAATAACCAATTGACTAATTTACATAGCAATAATTTTTCTTAAATAATAAAATATAAAACTTCATAAATAATCCTAGATATGCAAAAAATAGCTTATATATATGTGTATAAATAAATATTGGGCATATACTGGATATAAATTATTAATCGGCTAGTATTTCTAGGGGCAACACGCCTCTCTTTATCTAGGCTTTTCTTTGAGTTAAACTAAATCACGTGGGTATGAGATCCACTCACGCTCTACAAGAACGAAGCGAGAAACCATTTTAAAATATATATTTATATCTGTACATACATGACTACTTAAAATTGTATCTATTATTCCTGTAGAAGGGCAGCTTGCGCCCGAAAGCTCGAATTGATTTTTCAAATAAAGAAACTTATCCTTCTTGAATCTATTCGTTAATATAATATTATTATCTTTGTTAAATTAAAACTTTATAAAATTAAATATGCAAAAAAATATGTTGTATAAAAATAGTAAATATACCATCAATCTGTTATCGTGATACTCCTGTGAAAGGACTGACAGGTCCGAAAGCTAGAGAATAAAATTTGAACAAGAAATTTAGCCCTGGAGACTTTATTTTCTTTATAAAATATATAAATATAATATTTTGTAAATAAAAAGATCTATGAATGTAAAAATAATATAGTGCCACGTTTTTATTTTTAAAACGCTAATTTTAGTTTAGTAAAACTTTATTTTTAAAGTTTATTATTTTAAAAGTGAAATGTTTGTTAATGAAATAGACATTTTGCCTAAACTCATTTATTGCTGCTTTTGTTTACAAGCCATTTGTTTATGTGTATTTTTACATATCGTTTTTATTGAGTTTTTACTAATTTAGTATGTACATCATTGACTTTTAATGAATGGAAAATAAAAATGAAAATAAACACATGAAAAATTAAAATAACATTTTAAAGGAAATTATGTACAATTGAAAATTGTTTTTGTAACGTCTCATATTCCCCTTCTTGAAGCATTTATTCTCGGGTAATAAATGGTCGAAGTTGAGATATGTGAACGCGTCTTGCTTGCTCTTGGTCTTTCAGAGAGATATCGTAGGTTACATCAGATATCTTTTTTTGAATGACAAATGGTCCTTCATATTTTGGTGATGTCTTGATGAGACGAGGGTCGTTGAAGGCAATTTTTCTTATGACTAAGTCTCCTTCTTTAAAGACATACTTGGGGTGATGGCTATCGTGTTTAATCTTCCACTTACTTCTACTTTGTTCTGTCCGCAGGCTAGCTTTCTTCCTGGCTTCTTCAATTGTAATTGGAGTTTGGTCGGCAAATTCGGGTACATTACTGATTCCATACATTAAGAAAAGCGGTGAAAAAACAGTCACGTCATGTGGTGTGGAATTATAATTTTTGACAACTTGCGGTAACAATGTGCTCCATTTACATCTAGGTTTCTCTAGAACAGCTATTCTCAGTTTTGTCATTATCGTATCATTTAATTTCTCACAAATGCCATTGCACTGAGGATGATAAGGCGAAGTATATGTGTGTTTAATTCCTTGTAAAGAAAGAAATTTGTTGAACTCTTTTGATATAAAATTTTTGCCATTATCTGTTAAGATAGTATTGATCGAATTAACAGATTTGATCATCTTATCAAGACATTGAGTGACAGCTTGAGCAGTGTTTGTTATTGTGGGATATGCCCATAGATAACGAGTTGCGTGATCAACAAAAACTTGAATGAATTTATGCTTTGTGTTAGCTGCTGCTGTTCCCAGTACAATAGTGTCACAACCGATCATTTGTAATGGTTGGATATTTGACGTTGGAGTGATCATTTCTCCTAAAGTTGGTTCATGTCTGACCTTCACTAGTTGACAAGATTTACAAGATCGAACATAATTCTTGATATCAGTTGTTATTCCTTTCCACCAATAACATTGAGTTATAAGTTTGCAGGTTTTGGTTATTGATGGGTGACTCAATGAATCGTGATATTCTTCCAATATTTTTTTGGTAAGCGAGTTTGGGACAACTGCTTTAAAAACTCCTTTTTGTTTGATCATTACCACACCGTCGTGAGCGTGGGAATTTTTCAAGAAACTCAAATCTGAATTTTGTTGGTGTTCTTGAAGTTCTTGAGTTGCAATGTTAACAACTGGGAGTCTTGATAAGGCGTCAACATGAGTTTGTTGCTTTCCAGAACGATGAACGATGTTACATGATTTCGAGGATAAACTAAGAATCCATCTAAAATACTTAGGTTTCGGTTTCTTCATGGTGAAAAGCCATTGGAGCGCCGCATGATCAGTGATGATTTCAAATGGTTGGTTTTCTATGTATACATGAAAGTGATCAGTTGCTTGTATTACGGCTAGGCATTCCATCTCATAAGCAGAATAATTCTCTTGGTGTGGTTGCAGTGTTTTGGAGTAATAAGCAATTACATGTTCCTCATTGTCTGGACCAATTTGTGTTAGGATTGCTCCAATTCCATATTTGGAGGCATCTGTATAAACTTTAGAGGGGTAGTCCGGGTTGTAAATAGCAAGGACAGGTTTTGTAGATAGTGCCATTTTAAGTTTAGCGAACGACTCCTCTACTTCCTCATTCCAGATGAAGGGCTGATTCTTCCGAGTGAGTCGAACCAAGGGGAATGAAATTTTAGAAAAGTCCTTCACAAATTTTCTGTAATAATTTGCCAATCCCATGAACTGACGAACTTTCTTTACAGTATCAGGTCTTGGAAAGTCTTGAATAGATTTTACTTTTCCTGGATCAGGTTTTAATTGATTGTGACTGATGATATGTCCGAGGTATTTTACTTCAGTTCTTCCAAAAATACATTTCGACAATTTTAATTTCATGTTGTACTGTCTTAATTTGTCAAAAACTTTACTAAGAAGCTCTATGTGCTCTTGCCATGTTTTCGTGTACACCAATATGTCATCTTGGAAAGAGCAAGTTCCTTTCCATAATAATTCACCTAGAATATGTTGGATTATCCTTTGAAACGTCGAAGCAGCATTTTTTAAACCAAAGGGCATCACTAAAAACTCATAATGACCATCGTTTGTGACGAATGCAGTTTTTTGAATAGATTGCGGGTCCATTTCGATCTGCCAATAACCCCATGCAACATCAAGAGTAGAGAAGAATCTGGATCCATGCAATCGATCAAACATGTCCTGTATGTGAGGTAGGGGTTGCCTGTCATCCAGTGTGATCTCATTAAGACGTCTGTAATCAATGCACATCCTTTTAATTCCATCCTTCTTGGGAACCATAACAACAGGAAATGCCCAAGGAGAATCTGAAGTTCTTATTAACTTGTGTTCGAGAAGTTCTTTAACTTGTTCAGCTATCTCTTCATACTCTTTTAGAGGACGACGATAGGGTCTAAGAGAAATTGGTTGTTCACTTTTCGTGATGATCTTATGTTGTATAGCTACTTTTCCCAAATCAATAGCATGCTGAGAGAATACATTCCTATTGTGTTCAAGTAATTCTTTTAATTCATGTTCTCTTATCTCTTCTAGATGATTTACAAGAATTGGATTTTGTAATCCATCAATTTTGGTGTAAATTGTTTTGTCTCTGACATCTATTAAAAGATTAAAAAGAGATGCAACATCTAATCCGATCAAGAGTGGATATTTAAAGTTCTTCATTACATGGAGAGTTACAGGTTTAATTAGTTTATCTATTCTTACCTTGGTCTGAAGGCTTCCACATGTCCTGGTAACACCATCCGCTTGGCTGATGTGAATGTCTGAATTTGGTTGAAGTTGAAGACGGGTTCGCTTGAACAATCGCCAATTGATTATTGATACTGTTGCACCAGTATCCACAAATGCTTGCGCAGGAATTCCATTTACTTCAACACTTATGTTGATAAGCTTGAAAGCTCCTTGTGTAGGGGTATTTGTCAAAGTACTTACATTCAACAATTCCGGGGCTCCGCATACTTGTTTCACTGAAGTGTTTTGATTAGGCCTATCCTTTTTATAATTAGGATCATAATCCTCACAATCTGTGACCCAATGTTTAATTTTTATTCCCTTTTTCGAACATATTGGACACCAGAATGGGCAAACATTTTTTCTATTATCATTATTTTTTGTCGCGAGATGTATTTTGTTTTTAGGCTTAAACTTAATTGAAGCCCTATTTTGTTCTATTGAAGCTGCGATATGAAACCATTTTGTGGTGTCAGTTGGCTGTGCAGCCACAATTAAATCTTTCCAATCATTTGGAAGTCCGTCTGTTAATAAATGAATTTTTTCCTCCTTCGTTAGATGGGTTTGATTTAACAGGCGAATTTTATCTTGAAAATAATTTTCTATTGATTCTTCTCGTTTTAATCTTCGATGTGATGCTGAGACAATTGGATTTGCGTTGTATGAACCAAATCTTTGAATCAACTTTTCCTTTACAACTTCCCATCTTTTTATTGCAGGATTTGAAATAATCTCGTCTGCATACCATTCAAGTGCTGAATCTGTCAAGTAGTACATAAGATTTTTGATTTTTTCATCTTCTTTTAAAGAATTATTTTCAAAATCATATAATTTGATCCATGACTCAGGCCTAATTGCCGACTTCGAGCCGTTGAATTTTTGCAACCGGTTGCTTGGATTTTCCGCCATTTTTTTTTTCTTCGTATCCTTTTCGACTGCGCCAAATGCCACGTTTTTATTTTTAAAACGCTAATTTTAGTTTAGTAAAACTTTATTTTTAAAGTTTATTATTTTAAAAGTGAAATGTTTGTTAATGAAATAGACATTTTGCCTAAACTCATTTATTGCTGCTTTTGTTTACAAGCCATTTGTTTATGTGTATTTTTACATATCGTTTTTATTGAGTTTTTACTAATTTAGTATGTACATCATTGACTTTTAATGAATGGAAAATAAAAATGAAAATAAACACATGAAAAATTAAAATAACATTTTAAAGGAAATTATGTACAATTGAAAATTGTTTTTGTAACGTCTCAATAGAATTATATATTAAAATTTGTTATTAAGAGAAATGGCTGCTATAAAAATATTCACTGAACAATATGCCATAAATAACGTTAATAGTACTCTATTCTCATTTAACTTATCGACTCAATATACAAGTCACTACATAAAGAAATGGCTGCAATATTTTATCTGTGATTTTGATATTATTCAAAAAGCTCAATAAGAATGTGAATGAGAGAAAGAGAGAGAGATTTATATATTTTCTCTCCCTTTTTTTTTCAAAAATCGAAATGATCGTAAATTTTGTAGTTGTTATTTCGGCTGCAAATAAATGACGTGGCATTTTTGGGGGGTGTGGTATAATATTAATACAAAAGGAGGGAAATATTTTGTTGTTGTCGTTTTCGTGTCCAATGAAGAGTCTCAGATGTCTCCATACATCTCTATCACAGTAGTCGCAATGTCCTCTAATTCGGGTGTGTATACTGTATTGTTGTTGTTGTCGTGTCCAATGAAGAGCCTCAGATATCTCCATGTATCTCTATCACAGCAGCAGCAATGTTCTCTATCTTGGGTGTGTATACTGTATTGTTGTTGTTGTTGTCGTGTCCAATGAAGAGCCTCAGATGTCTCCATACATCTCTATCACAGCAGCAGCAATGTCCTCTATCTTGGGTGTGTAAAGCTGCTGTTCTGGGTCCATTTCAAATTTCTGCAAAGCTGCGGCCATTGCTGGGCATAATAATATGTGGGTAGGTGTTAGTTCCACACCAGGATAATTTTTACATGTCCTATAGGTTCTTGTGCCATCTGGATATATTATCATTCCTTTATAGTGTTTTGTTCTAAGTCTTGTTATAGTTTTTGTCATTTTTTTCTCTCTGAGTTTATTTCGCATATTGGAAAATTTTGTGTTTCTCTGAATTACTATATCATCTCTCTCTCTCATAATTAGAGCTAAACTATTTTCACTTAACATATGCAATTTAATTTTGATAATTTATAAAACCTCTGAGAGTGTGTCAGAATCTTTCTCTATATTGTCTACAAAGACGAACTCATATACTTTTTTTTAATGAAAAAGGGATTTCCTTATCGTGCAACTGAAAGTTGCTGATGGCTTGCGCCATCTATCGGAACCTTTTTCCCAGTACAATATCACATTTGTACTATTTTTTTCTTATTAGGATAGATGGCGCAAGCCATTAGCAACTTTCAGTTGCACGATAAGGAGATGCCCTTTTTCATAATTTATGTACCTTATCCCAGTACAATTTGTACTATTTTTTCTCATATATTTTTATTACGTTTAAATAAATATATTTCTTTTAAAAAGAGACAGTTCGGCCAAAAAGGTTTTATTTCCTTGACGTTTCGATAAAAAATCTTTTGTCTTCGTCAGTTAAAAATGAAAATAAAGAATTTTATAATGCGTTATCTCAATAAATTATGTTTTAATACAGATATAATTTTCAAACCTATTTTTACATGAAAAGAAGAAATCGAAAACATTATTTAAAATTGTGATTAATATAGCTGCTGAATATATTTACACAAGTTTGGCCTTAAATACCCATTTCTTGGTTTCTCGAGAAGCCACTGGAACCAAAAATATTTTTGTCCACAGTGGTACAGCCTGCTCCACGCTGACGAGCGCCAACAGCACGAAACGCATTCGTGGATGGCTTTTCTTGATTTATCAAGAAATTGGGTTGGCCAAATATCAAGGATCAGGTTGAATCAATGTTTAGTTGATTTCTGTTCTACCAGATGGCGATCTGCCATCTAAAAAAGCACATGTGCTCCTGGTCAGGATATGCCTTCATTATTTTTAATATATAGTAATGTAGAATAAATAATATGTAAGCTCACTCTTTTGAAAAAAAATCAACATTTTAGGAAATTGTTTTAGAAATAAAAAACGCAAAATAAAATGATACACATGTATTATAAGTATTATGAGTATTATATATAATAACAAAAAAGTCGGTGGACGAGTGGGTAACACCCTCGATTTCCGACAGTCATGAACCGGGATCCCGCGTTAACATTTTGTTTAATATGTGAATAACCTTCACATATTATTCATTGTTTCAATTATCATAAACTAGGTTGCTCTTGTTGAGCGGTACCTAATAAAGTGATTTTGGAACCGAAATATTATATATGTAAATGTATATTATATATGTATATGAATATTAGGATATATATGTATTATGATTAGCATCAGCCCTGAAAAAAAAGGTTGAAAAACGCTAATCTATAGGATCATACAGAAAAAAGAAAGTTAGAGGAACATCATTTCTGCCACCAGGTCTTTTCATAGAGAGATTCTAAGAATTATATATACTAGTGTATTCACTATCAAGAATCTATAAAATAACCTTAAAAGGGTCATTTTAAGTTGCATAACCAGGACCTGAAGTATTATTTATTAAGAAAAAGGCACCTCCTTATCGTGCAAATAAAAGTTGCTAATGGCTTGCGCCATCTATCGGTATAAATATCAACTATTCTCGTTGATTTTTAATTATTTCAGAATTGGCCAAATACCGATTCTTGATTAATTAAGAAAAGCTAACAACGGACGCGTTTCGGGCTGTTGGTCCTCATCAGAGTGGTGCAAGCTGTACCTCAGCGACCAAAATATTGGTCATTCAGGCATCCTGAAAATCATGGAACGGGTAGTTAAGGCCAGAATTGCGTGAGACCGCGACACAATGTAAAAAAAATAGTACAAATGTGATATTGTTATGAAGTATTATGTATTTACTTCAATATAATATATATAATACTACAATACTCTATAAGTAGAGAGCCAAGCCCTCTCATTCAATAACTTATATCATTGCAGTAAAGTCTGTAAAGATAATTATTGATGGTATTATTGAAAAGAAATACATGGAGAGTAAATTTATTTGTTATAAAATGTTGATTATGTTATGCAAAATTGTGGAATAAAATATAGAACACAATAGAATTCTGTGATGTCCCATTGTTGATAGAGATGTTAGGCCTTGTTAGAAAGTAATCTGATAGAACAAGAGAAAGACCGTGTGTTCCAAGAACTTCGTTCATCACGCAACAAGGACACTGACCCTTACTGAAGATTTTTTTTTTGTCTTCTGCTTGCCGTTTTAGAACTGCGTGAGTACTTTTTTTAGGCTGAAAATAGAAATATGTACGTTTGATTTAGTGGTCATTAAATACTCCTATTATTTATATTATTGGAATCTAGAAAAAAAAAAGGAAAATTACTTTTAAAAGTACATTTATAGCTTTGAAATTGTATATGAAACAAACCGCAAGAAAAACTCTACTTAAAATTTTTGGATTTAATGGCAAAAAAGTAAATATTTACAATTTAGCTTAATATAATTTTTTTTTTTTGAGAATAGAGCAATCCATAGATAAATCTATAATTAAAGAGGCATATATTAGATCTATAAATAAAAATCAATAAAAATAAAAAGCAATAATAAATTATTTTTTGATCCAATATATGCCTTTTTAATTATAAATAAAATTGAGTATAATTCATTTATGTATTTTTATTATATTTTATTATTAAAAATCCTAAATTATATGATTTTTTATTAATAATATTTTAAATTCGAAAAATATATTATGATATTTGAAATTATTCTCTAAATTATTCCCTTTTTTTTAAATGGTAAAAAAATTACTAGCATGTAGTTAACCATGTATCACTTCAACCACATCAAATAAATTTGAATATATAACTACATTCAAATTAGCAATTACCAAATAATCTATTTTCATCAAAAGATTTCTTTATATGACAAAATACGTTGCATATTAAAAAAATAAATTGTATTTGCATATAATAGAAAATTAAATTTTAAAAATAATAATATAAAAACTGCTAATATTTTGTGATACGTATATTTTTAAAAACTAATGATGAAAATAATGAAAAATTTCGTCTCTCTCTCTCTCTGTTAAAAAACAAACCAAAAGATATTTAATGTAATGAGAAAAAAGGCTTTGAGAGAGAAATCCATGGGATTGAATTAAACATAGAACAATCTAGAAAATGGATTCTCCAAACTCTGATCGCGTATGAAATACCTCAGAAAACCCATCAGTATTTTCTAAATGGCAGATTGAAATTGTTTTCTTTTTTTTACTGAATCAACTCTGCCTACATAATTAAACTTTATAAAATTGTCTGGTAACGCTGCCTAATATATTTTTTGGAACCAAAATCGATTTTGATATTGGAATTTAATAAGTGATTCCTCTTTTCTGTAAATTATTTTTAGAGAGAGAGAGAGAGAGAGAGCTAATTAATTAAGATATTCCCCAAAATTGATTTTTAAATGGCTTAATTGGCTATTTTAATAAAATGGAATAATGGAGAAAAAAATGTTTTTGCTAATAAAATATTAAAATTAATTTTAGGTTTTCCACTTTTAATATACATTTAACACTTTGGTAGCAATTTTTTTATTTTAATAATAACACTAATTTTTCACTTTAATGACTAATTTATACACACACTCTAGTGATATAACATTTTTCATTTTCGATAACATTTTACACTTTAACACACAAACACACAAAGCTTTATTAAGACCACCGGTCTTATTTTACATTTTAATACCAACAGTTTCATTTTTTGATCGCTATGTTTCGATTCATAAAAATATTTTGTCAAAAGGTAACGCATGTGTCTTTAAGGCGAACTCAGTGAGGATGTAAACCTTGCGTGAAGTGAAAGGTCGAAAGCTGGCTTGATCTTGATTTTTAAGTACGAATATGGACCGCGAAAGCTTGGCTTATCAATCCTTTTGATATTCGGAGTTTAGAGAAAACATTAGCCCGTCACACATGCGATGGCGAAATATTTAAACAAAAATGATAACTTGTGTGATGTTTTCATTCAACACGAAAAAAATATATTTTAAAATATTTATATGAAAACAGTTATTTTAAGCTGGGAAGCAGCTTTTGTAACGGTAATATAGAACTACTCAACACAATATTAAATAGTGATAAACCTTAATTGAGAGAAATCTCAATTGAATTATTTATAATGCTTGATTAAAACGAATATTAAAATGTTTAATAATAGACCAATTTCAATTAAAATAAAAGTGTTTCTATTAAGACTAAAAATATTTATAATATAATTGTTTTTTTAATATAGAAAAAATAGCGATTAAAAATGAAAATGTTGTTATTAAAGTGTAAAATGTTGTTATTAAAATGAAAAATCGTGATTAAAATATAAAATGTTATTTTTAAAGTGTAAAATGTTCCTTTAAATTGCAAAACCTATATATTCCACTCAAACATTAAAAAATCGTATTTTTCATATAAAGACAATTAAGAATATTTAGAAATTATTTCAATAATTTTATGTTTCCCTTATCAACTCTTATACGACACTTGATAAAAATTTGGGAAAATTAATTATTTTGATCAATTATATGTCATACAAAATCAATTAAAATGTTTAATTCATTTTAATTAAATATTGTTTATTATTCATAAGTCTTTAATAAACTTCAGGAGCAAAGACCATTTCTAAATTAATTTGCAAACAACAATAAATATTCGTTTGATGAAAGGTAGTTAGGCTTCAATTTGAATTAATTTGACAAGTTAGATGGATCTATTTCTTTCTGAATTAAAAAGGGGGAAAAAAATTGGGGTTGATTTAACCATACAAAAAGTTCATTCCTTAAATAATTCGCCTTCGTGTGATTGGAATTAAATTTTGGCGGGCATATTTAGTCTTGAAATTTTTTATATGTAAAAAAATGTTTTTTTTTTAGAAATTTACAATATAAATATTTTATTAAAGCATATTCTATAATATGTAATTTTTTTAAATTTAATTTAAAATTAGTTAATATTTAAATTTTCAACTACACACATATATTATACATTTTATAAATTAATAAACGAATACCATTTTATATTTTCAAAATGTTTATATTAAAATAAATAAATTAATTAAATTTTAAAAAGGGGAATTTTTATTCACAAAGCAAAAACAATAAAAATCGTTTACATATCCTATTTGCCCCAAATCACGCAAACGATACACAAAGTAAGTAAAACATAATTTATTTGATCATAATTTATATATTCTATAAAAGTATAACAAAGCTAAAGTTTTGCGGAGGAGCCTCTTTATTATACATTTGCTAGCTTTCGAACCTTTCGGTTCTTCCACAGTGGAAGAACCGAAAGGTTCGAAAGCTAGCAAATGTATAATAAAGAGGCTCCTCCGCAAAACTTTAGCTTTGTTATACTTTTATACTAATTTATACGGAGTTTACTTGTAGAATTATATATTCTATATTGATATTATATAAAAACGCACTATTGTGAAAAATTAAAAAGAAATTCGAGGTAAAAACAAATATTTAGAATATGATCTTTTTTTTTATTTTAAAATTTGCGTAGAAGCAAATTGGCCTAAAATTGTCTCAATGCTGCTTTTTAACTAAATATTACTATATATTATTCTAAAAATGTTTTAAACATTTCAAAAACAATTTACGTATTTTAAGTTTTAAAAGAATAATATATATTTTATTTACAGCTATCACTCTTCATATATTCAACCTTTTCATACGTCATCCAAAAGTTAGAAATATTAAATTATTTCTCTTTGAAATTAAAAATGATTTTTCATAAATAAAAGAAACTTATGCGGTTAAACTGGTTGTATAGCTTTATAATTATACGCCGCAGTCATTTATAAATTATATATACATAAATATTTTGAATATTTCAAATTGAGACATTTTAATATTACAGATATGTTCAGAAATATAAATATATTTTATATGATATAATACATTGCTTAAATAATAATAAAATAAATCTATATATAATGAAATACACTAAGAATAATAGCATTGATTAAAATATTATGTCAACTATATATTTCTCAGAACATAAAATTATATTTCATTTTATTTTCAAAAATGTCATCTATATTTCTTTTATTTCTTTTTAGGGTTTTGAATTTCCTGTTGTTCTACACATTTTGAAATAGTATATTTATTATTTAATTTTATCTACCTTTATTAATTTGAGATATTATAGGCGTGGAAAAAATTCTGATAAAAAAATGATCGATTTGAAATGACCTTGACCTTATTGAAAATATTTCACAAAATTACCTTGAGATGATCTTCTGATAAAAAAAAAACTAGAAAAGAGGAAAACTAATTATAATATATAAAATGTCGATTATTATAGGGTTCAGTAGTTTTATTCTCAAACCATTTTTTTTTTCTTTTTTCAAGTGTGATGATGCTTTTGATTGGTGAAAAAAGGATGTCAAAAAAATCTCATTATTTTCTTCTGCTTTCTTCTATGTTGGGATCCATTATTTTTAACAGGGGGTGAAATCTCTAGTTCAATAGATGATTGTAGAATAATTTGGTAATTAATCAAAATATAATGGACTTTTCATTTTCTTTAATTACTTTTTAGATACAGAATTAATGTGTTTGATGTGTGTTGCGTGTTACAATTGGCGTGTAGTTTTATTTTATACAAAATATTTTAATTGACATTTATATCGAAATATATATATCAAAAGAAAATACTATTTTCAAGGATAATTTGCGCAGGATGCAAATAAACTATACAAATTATTTTTATCGATTTCATTTATAATTAGATTTTTATATAAGTAGATATATTTTATATTCTCAATTTTTTTTTTCAAAACTTAAACAATGCACACAAAAACTTACGGAAAAAATAGAATGATACTTTCCTAATGATATTGGATTTTGTTTAAAATTCTTAGCAAAGCTAAAAAGAGCCTCGTTTTCTTATACGTATTCTCGTATGCTTTTTGTTTACTTTGTAGGCTTAGCGTTTTAGCCAAGATTTGCATAACGTGATTTAAATATATTTTGTTTGTACTTTATCGTAAAATACTTACTGTATTTGTAGTTCATAGAATATATTGATGTATATTCCTGTTGTACTATTCATAAATGTAGATTACACGAAAACGAAAAATATTTGCGGTAGCCATTACAAACTCCAGCGTTACCGAATCTTTATGTAACATTTTATAATATTTGCATTTTTTTTTCAAAAAACGCTTAAATTCTATAATTACATCTTTGTGTATATTTATTATTATATGTATATTCATAGCTAAAATATACAAATATGGGAGTTTAAAAATAATTTTTATTCTCTAAAAATATGGCAATCTATACTTTTCTTTATAAATAGGCCTTTTTTAGATTGACATATTGAAATGTATTTGGATATTTTAATTTACTAACGCTTCTATAAACAAATCTTTTTTAAAGTAGTTCTGTTTTTCTGATGAAAATAGTCGAGATGACCAATTTTCCATTGAAAATTGTATAAATACAATATTTTGATTAAAGATTTTATATTTAACTAGACGAAAGGCCCGGGCAACGCCCGGGGTTTACCCGAGTGCGAATATATTTTAAAAACGTTGTCTTGGGTGGTCGCTATTGACAGGGTGGTCTGTATAGACAGGTGGATGTATCACACAGCTGATAGCAGGGTTGTCTAGAGTGGTCGCTATAGACAGGGTGGTCTGTATAGACAGGTGGATGTATCACACTGCTGATAACAGGGTTGCCTAAGGTGACCGCTATAGACAGGGTGGTCTGTATAGACAGGTGAATGTAACACACTGATGATAACAGGGTTGCCTAAGGTGACCGCTATAGACAGGGTGGTCTGTATAGACAGGCAACTGATAACAGGGTTGTCTAGAGTGGTCGCTATAGTCAGGGTGGTCTGTATAGACAGGTGTATGTATCACACTGCTGTTAACAGGGTTGCCTAGAGTGACCGCTATAGACAGGGTGGTCTGTATAGACAGGTGAATTTAAAACACTGATGATAACAGGGTTGTCTAGAGTGGCCGCTATAGACAGGTGTATGTATCACACAGCAGATAACAGGGTTCTCTAGAATGGCCGCCATATACAGGGTGGTCTGTATAGACAGGTGGATGTATCACACAGCTGATAACAGGGTTGCCTAGAGTGACCGCTATGACAGGGTGGTCTGTATAGACAGGTGGATGTATCACACAGCTGATAACAGGGTTGTCTAGAGTGGCCGCTATAGACAGAGTGGTCTGTTTAGACAGGTGGATGTAGCACACTGCTGATAACAGGGTTGTCTAGAGTGGCCGCTATAGACAGGTGTATGTATCGCACAGCTGATAACAGGGTTGTCTAGAGGGGGGCAGGGAGGCCACGTGTTCGCTGGCAGCCAATGGGCGCGCATTCTATCCGTGAGCTTCAGACATACAGACAAACAGACAGAATAAGGCAAATATATGAGTAGATTAAAAAGGCATATATTAGATCAAACCCCTTTTTTTAAGGTTTAATATTATTCTTAAAATTATCCGTGTGCCTCTCGCATATACGACGGCTTTTGTTTAAATACAATCTATATATTTGTATGAGATATAATGCATTATATTAAAAAATGAGTTATATTTTGTTAAATCCTTCTGAAAATAGAGCAATCCATACTTAAATCATTAGATAATAAAAGGGCATATATTGGCTTGATTAAAAGATTTATTTGCCAATATTTCGGCTGGCTTAATGCCAACCTTTATCGAGGCATTACATTTTTGTATACACAAACTCAGCGCCGCATAGCTTTAAAATATCACAGTTGAAATCATTTAAAATACGCTAAATAACGCTATGCGGCGCTGAGTTTGTGTATACAAAAATGTAATGCATCGATAAAGGTTGGCGTTCAGCCAGCCGAAACATTGGCAAATAAATATTTTATTCAATCTAATATATGCCTTTTTACTATCTAATTTTGTTAAATGTGAATAAACTTTAGTAGGGTGTTTCTATCCCCCCCCCCGCTTCAATTCCAAGATGCTTGAGCGTTTTTCCTTTTTAACAAGCTTTCTTCTCTACAAATATCCCCTCTTGTTGCTAGAGTTTTTAATATACAATTTCTTCTATTTTCTCATCTCTTAAGAAAAAAGACAGCAAAAAAAAAGAGGTTATTGTTCGGGTTTCCATAAAATTGGGTGATGTTTGTTTGCAAATTGTGTCTCTTAAAAAGAACCTTTTTTTTCTCTCTGGATGAAATGTTGTAAATAGTCAGAAAGAATGTTCCTAAGATGGAATATGCAAATGAAGATAATTAGCAATAATTGCATAGTTATTAAATCTTCAGACACGGGTCGTTGCTTTGGGTTGAACTTGAAACAACGACTCACGTGAAAAAAAAAAAAGATCTTTAATTTGATATTAGGTGAAACAATGAAAACATTTCAACGTACGCAAATCCTTGTTTCAATTATATTTCTACAATTGCCATTAGAATATTTAGAGTCTTTATTAAAAGGGGTCTTAAGCGCTCATCAAAGGTAAACCTTCCCAGCAGTTTCGGCAGTTTTATTCTTACATCACAAAGGCTTAAATTTTGAAACTGTTTTTCGCACCAATTTTTAAAATTTGCATATATAAATAAAAAAATACTTTATCCTTTCCCTTACTATACAATGGAAATATATTTGGGAGGGCCTGGCTCATTAGTGGTAAACCATGTCAGCGGTTTCGGCAGTTTAGTATATCAGACCGTTCTATTATTGTCTATTTGGCGGTATCACTCATATTGCTGTCAAATTTAGAAAATAAATTTAGTGATGGTATTTAATGAAATTATGCATATAAGCTCTTTTGAGACTATATATATATAAGATAAAAGTTGATAATTATTTTTGTGTTTAAGTTAGATGAGATTAAAAAGTTGTTTATATGTATTATATTTATATCTTATTTAGGAGAGAAAAATGTAATAAAAGTAATTATATGTTAGAATAATATGTTTTTATTTTAGATAGAAAAAAAAAATTTGAAAAATAAAAAGAAAATTTAACAAGAAAAGAAGATTTAACAACGTAACGTCTTTTAGCATCGGCTTTTACCCGTCATTTAGACATACTCTTAAAATAAATAGGAATAAAGAAGAGATTTATAATGATTATATATTTATTTTTTAGTAAAAGAGAGGAAAGAGATAAAGAAAGAACCATACACTTTTATTTCAAACAGGTAGAGAATTGAAAGGGTGTTAGTATTTTTTTAGTTAATTAATAGTTTTTGTAATTTTTTTATATAATTTTTTTTTTCCTATATAATTTTAGATTTTTTTTTTTCCTAAGAGTAAGAATAATATGATATAATGTTTTTGCCTAGTTATTTTATTTGATAAACTTTATTATTTACATTTCATATAAATTCATACGAGCTTGCTCTATGATAATAACTTATTTTAAGTTATATTTAAGATTTCAATTTTTAATAGACAAACTGTTATTTACATATCCAAAGGTATAATTTATATCTTAAAGGAAAGATTAAAATATAAAAGTAATTATAATCACATAATACTCACAGAATTTTTTTTCTCAGTGTTTTAGTCAGTTTAAAGATGTTTTTTATTAGTTATTCTTACAATTACTACAGATATGCATACAACAATCTATATTTATTATCAAACAAATTATTAATTATTTAAACTAACATCTATAGCAAATAATTTTTAATAAAAAAAAAACGTTTTAAAGAATAACAAACTAAAAAACTTTTTAAAAAACTACAAACATTTTTGGGTTAGCACCCCTTCTATGTTCTCTAAACTCGCTAAAAATTGTCTAAATAAGAAATGTCAAACTTGCCCAACTTTCAAGAACCATGACACATTTCAAACACCTAGTTGTAAGATAGAAAACACTATTTATAAATTAACTTGCCAAACTTGTCAACTTTCATATATAGGACAAACTTGCAATCCTTTAAACATAAGAATAAATTTACATAGAAACCACTCCAAAAAATCAATTGGTAACACATACATGAAACAACACAATATATAAAATACATACCTTTAACAATTACATGATAGAAATACTTGACATTTGTCAAGACAAAAAACAACGATTATTATTAGAAAACAATTACATTTATCAACACAACAGTTTATACCCTTATGGACTTAATGACGAACTTAACCACACATACACACCACAACCATCTGAAATATCAATCTATGAAATTAGTAATAAATACAAAAAACATAACTCTAATAATAACTCAGTCAAAACCAGAAGTAAAACTACCAACAAATTAGGCTTCATAAACTTTAATAACTTATTAGACACAAACAAAATGTACACAAAAAATTTCATTGAAAATTTTATTAAAACATTATTCAAATTAAATAATAGCAAACTTATAAAACTTGAACACATTAAAATTCACAATCTTTCTAATAGATTAACAGATATCACAAACGACATCTTCAAATACAGAAAAATTAAACAAAAGAATAACCAAATTAATATTATTATTAAATTCAATAACAAATTATTTGATCATTTCAAATTTAATGATATATTTAATGACCAATCTATTAACAGTTTATTTCCTATAAAAGGTTTAAATTTTAAAACTACCTGGAAATATAACAAGAATATAGGCAGTATATTATGCAATTATAACCCGTTTATTAATAATCTAACAAATTTTAAAAAATCTAAATGTAATTGCCACAATGTTCTAGATAAATATAAATTCACAGGACATATTTTAACTAGCGATTATTCTTTTTTGGAACCAAAACTCCAAAACATTTTAAATAGAGGATATAAATATATACCTCAGATCAAACACAATTTCAATAATACAATTAAATCTATATTAAAAGACATCGATATATTCATTAATAAAACTAGTATAAAACACAGAATTCCTGAATTTACTTTCCTAGAATGGAAATATAAATTAAGTAAAGAAATAAAAAACTATTATAACAACACACTAAAATACACACACCCTAATGAATCGGAAATTAATTCCTTAAAAGACAATTTTGAAAACTTACAAAAAGATTTTATCATATGTCCAATAGATAAATGTTCAAATAATTTATCTATTATATGTAAAAACTTATATCATGACCTTCTAAAAAATGAAATTAATAACAGTAAATACACTTTCATAAAAACAACTGAAAATAAAATCAAAAAAGATATTAAAAATGTAGAAAACACACTAAAAATCATTAATTACAACAAAAACACAAACATACCGAAATTTTATATTATTCCTAAATTACATAAAACACCAATCTCATTTAGAACAATCACATCAGGAATAAACTCAGTCATAAAAATCATAGATTTAAGACTAGCTTCAACACTTCAATTCATAATAAATAAAATAACTAACAAACATAATTATAAATTCATAGATTCTAATAAAAAAATCATTAACTTCCTAACAAATAACCTACAAAAGATGAATACAGTTCATACATTTGATTTTGAAGATCTTTACTCTAACATACGTTTAGAAGACCTTAATAATAAAATACACAGCTTAATAAATGAATTCATTAATGATAAAACATTCCATATTCAAATTATTCACAACAAACACAAAACATTTAAATTAGATAACAAAACAGCAAAAACATTACTTGAAACCTTCTTAAACTTTAATTATATTAATTTTAAAAACAAAATATACATTCAATCTAAAGGTGTTCCAATGGGAACTTCATCCAGTCCTCTACTAGCTAACTTATTACTTTTTTGGTATGAAAGAGAGTTCTTCCTACAGAATGATGTAAATTGGCATATGTTCCGCTATGTAGATGACATCATTATCTTGAATAACCCACAATTCAATAATGTCATTTACAAAATATACCCTAAATATTTGAAACTTAAAAATAATGAAAAGATAACTAATAACAAGGAGGTTAACTTTTTAGACTTAAATATAAACCTTGCAAACAAGTCAATTGGAACATATGACAAAAGAAATTGTTACAATTTTAAAATTATTAAATTCTGTAATGTCAATTCCAACATATCATCAAATTGCTGCAAAGGCATATATTTTGGTCAATTTTTAAGATTTTATAGAATCAACAACATTAAAACAAACTTTATTAAAGACATTAAAAATCTTAAAAAAGAGTATTTAAACAATGGTTTTAAATACAAAACAGTAAAGTTTTACAATAGGCTGTCAATACACAAATACCTAAGCAATAATAAATATAATTATAAATTTGAAACTTCAAACTTCTCCAATTAATCTAACCAACAACTTATATTCTACTCTTACACTAAAACAAATGATAGAATTACTGAATATATTTCCTATGACTTTAAATATATTAATTATATGATAACGATTATAAAGCATTAAATTCATTCAATTTGATCTCCAGTTACTGTGGGAGGGAACTGGAAAACAAATATAAATGAATTTGAAGCATAATAAATGTTTTATTATTCAATTAATTTATAATTTTAATAAAAATGTAACTTATATCAATGGAAACAAAATTTTAATACATATTTTCACAATCTTTAAAATTTCTAATGATTCTTTTCTGACAGCTTTTCTAACTTCAAACAATTTTAAAAATAAGATTTCCAAGAAGAGGGAAGGTTACTTTTAGAACAATGTCGGCGGGTCCCTGGCAGACAGATGTTACATCCACACATGTGCGCTGTCTCTAGGGAGCGGCAGACGCCACTTTGAATAAGTAAGTAAACAACCTCCTTCTATGTTATCTAATATTAATTTAATTATACAGTTTAATGGTCGAAGAGAAATCAATCCATAATGAAGTAAGGGTGAAATGGGTTGTGGTATTTTCATCTGAAGAGCCCTGGTACCACAGATTTCTCTCTCCAATAGATTTTCCAATCTCCTTTTGTGTAATGTCCTGGTCTACCATTAGGGTTCCAAAAAATAATTTCTAATAGGCAAAGATTTAAAATATGTTTATCTATCCTTAACTAGGCAAAAACATTATATCATATTATTCTTACTCTTAGGAAAAAAAAAAATCTAAAATTATATAGGAAAAAAAAATTATATAAAAAATGGTTGCCTGTAAAGTCGGTTTTACGGGCGAAGATTTTACGTGACAACGGTAGAATATTTATTGATATGAATATAATGAAATTGCACAATAGGAACAAGGAATTGAATGAAAATAAGAATTGCACAAATTTTAACTATAGAAAAATATTTTGTTTACTAAAACATTGTACATGTAAACTTAAACTTAACTAATTCCTATTTGAGTGATTTTGTTGAGGATAGGACGATGATGGGAGAAATATGAAATGAAAGGAAGTGTTTCTGCTGTAATGTGTCTTGCGAAAGTCAAGTCGATAGTTGTTCCTTTTAACGTAGTTGACTTAGAAACGTTTGATACGCAATCAAGATTATACGTATTTTTCATGATATTAAGAAACGAGTTGTCAGGTTTTACGTTTTTGTTAAAATCACCACACAGAAGAATCGGTATACTAGAATCAACTTGCACGAACGGTGGCACGTACTGGCTGTTGTGAATGTACGGACCGAGTCCTTGCCATAGTAACATTCCAATATCCTGCATACTAGCTCCTGGATGAATATATACAGCACCGAGTATAAACTTGAAGCTAGTATTAGCGGCGAAGCAAGTAACTTCAGTCATGCACATGTCATCCTTGGTTTTAATGACACGAGTTACGTCTGTAATCGCAACTTGGAACACTTCCGCCGTAGATGTCGATGATAATTTACGATAGATCGCCACTCCACCAGCCGCGTTGGTATTTGAAAATCAAAACACTTACTCAGATCGAAGGTTCAAATTTTTGCTAAATAAATTTGAAATTAAATAAAATTTGTAATTGTAAATGATGAAGTTGAAAATTAAAACATTTACTTAAATTAGATGTTAAAATTCTTGCTCAACACAGTTTAAATAAAGTTTTCTTATATCTGCCACTTTTTCTTAATATTTGTAATTTTAAAGAATCAATTCGAAAATCAAAACATTTATTCAGATCGAAGGTTCAAAATTTTGCTAAATAAATTTGAAACTATTTAAAATTTGTAAAATAATAATTAATTAATTAATTAATTTTAAACTAATAATTTACTTAACACTATCAACATTTATCAATAGTATGACATATCCTATAAACTCAGTTTCTCAACTTTTGTGTCAATCTAACAATTAATCAATCAATCATAGTTTACGATAATGAAATATCAGTGTACAATTATTTACCTTTATTGTTGTAGTTGTTGTAAATGACGAATCTAAGCACTCCACATTTTCACTACAGACACAGCTGACGATACTTTAACCACACGTGTGAACTTGTATTATGACGCTTTCTTGTTTTTCCAACGCCAAGAACGTTCGAGAAAGACAAAGACAGAGACAAGCATGCGCCGATTCAATGCGCCTAATTCTCTAGCGCTGCGCGCGCAGCACTCTCGTTCGGTGACTCATCGTAACGTTACCGGGCGTTACACTTTTTCATAAGTGACTCCCAGCCGCAACCTAATTTAAGACGTTGTCACGTCAAAAATTACAAAAACTATTAATTAACTAAAAAAATACTAACACCCTTTCAATTCTCTACCTGTTTGAAATAAAAGTGTATGGTTCTTTCTTTATCTCTTTCCTCTCTTTTACTAAAAAATAAATATATAATCATTATAAATCTCTTCTTTATTCCTATTTATTTTAAGAGTATGTCTAAATGACGGGTAAAAGCCGATGCTAAAAGACGTTACGTTGTTAAATCTTCTTTTCTTGTTAAATTTTCTTTTTATTTTTCAAAAAAATTTTTTTTCTATCTAAAATAAAAACATATTATTCTAACATATAATTACTTTTATTACATTTTTCTCTCCTAAATAAGATATAAATATAATACATATAAACAACTTTTTAATCTCATCTAACTTAAACACAAAAATAATTATCAACTTTTATCTTATATAATTAATTTAGATTTAGCTTGCTAATCTAATAGAATTTCCTTTTTATATATAAATATTACTATTATTAAAAGTTTTAAATATAGTTATATCAATATATAAATCCATCTTAACTCACTCTATAATATCAACTTAATTTAAATTATATTTAAGATTTAAAATTTTATTTGATAAACTTTATTATTTACATTTCATATATATATATATATAACATAAATTTGCAGGAGGATGATATTCATGTACTAGGGTGATGCAATATCGTTCTGATGCACATTTAAAGGGAGAGGTTCCTTTTTTGGTACATATATACCAGGCTGTATCAAAAGTTCGTTACCAAAGCGGAAGCCCAATATAAAATCAAATTATTTACATATATATTCGAATAAAAATAAAGTTTCGATCCCACACGGTCGATGAGCGTGCCCACGTGGTTGAAATAACGTAATAGAATAATATTTCAGTATTGTAGTTAGAGAGCTAAAGAATGTGTGATCAAAATATAATGATCCAAGTACTATTGCGCTTCTTTTGGAAAAAAAGCTAAATGCAAATATAGCGGCAAAAGAAATATTCGAAGTGGAAGGGAAAGGAATAGTCAATAAAAGGACAGTTTCAAAATGGTTCAAGAGATTTAGAGAAGGAACATCACCCTTGAGGACAAAGCTCCAATGGGACGACCACATGTGACAGATAATTGAGACCCTACAATATCTGGTGATGGACAACAATCTAGGCGTGAAATGTCAGCCAGACTTGGACCATCCAAAGATACGATCAACCGAACTCTTCACAAGCTGCACTTTGTTAGCAAACGCCCAAGACAAGATCCCCACAACCTGACTATAGCCCAGTCCGAGACGATATCTGTAAAAGATTTTTATAAAATACGCAAGATCTTCGGTTTTGGAAGCTGGAGACTAGAAGTGGATATATCTTCGTAACCCCGGCATAAAATGACAATGGGTACCCTGAAATCAAGAGGCTAAACCTGTAGTGAAACATGATCGCTTTGGGCACTAAGTGATGTTGTCTGGATGAGGGACCATCGATGGTATTGTACACTACAAACTTGTTCTTGATGGTCTTGCAAAAAGATAATGGTAGCATCTCTCGTCAAAATGGACACCAAAGATAGACACCATCTTAGACCGTCGCCGCAAATTAGCGACCTCGGGTCGGTGATAAAGCTACAGCACCAGCTTTGGAAAACTGAAAACCTCCACCTAAAAACCACGGTTTCGGGCTAATGGCCTTGGTCAGCCTAGGGCGGACTTTATTCCATAAGATCCGCAAGGGATCTAATGGAATCTTCACAATCCGCCAAAGAGGTGTCTATCTGGCAAAGTGGCTGGGCCAAATCAATGACTAAAATATAGATGGAAATTTTGACGGGAGGATATTGATCTAAAAATACAAAGGTCGCATCTTCCGTCAAAATAGACAGGAGATGCGACCTTTATCTATTTCCCTCTATATACTTGTATATACTCATGTTTCTCCAGTAGCGTAGACGATGGGCTAATGCCCTACAGTACTTAATATGTGCGAGCTGAAATGAAAAGGCCGCTCGCCCTCGTTAAAGTTGAGCGGAGTTCTAGCCGGATGTTGAGACGAAACATGAAAATCCATTTTCAACGGCCCTCAGATAACTCCACCCCCCTGATCACCGAAACAATTAAAATTGTTGAGCTCCTTTCTTCCAAAAAGGAATAACGTCCTTGTAAGCTCTTAGCCAACAACCCCCCTGGATGGTTTTGGTATTCAAATTTCGCGATTTCACGTTCAATTTTGTTGTTGCTTTTTTTCATTTTTACGAAACCTTTCGATCTAGTTAATTATAAATGATTACAAAATCAGGGCGCGTTGCAACTGTTTTATATTTTTGTTGTTGTTGTTGTTTGTGATTAGAGTTGGACAAGTATGTATTTACATATGTAGTGAGCATTTCAATTTTATACTAACAAGGTGCCAGAGCCCTGTATGCTTTACTCATAGTATTTTCTTTTAAAAACATACATTTAGATATATTCAGGTGCTATTTTACGTTTTAATCGAACAGTGATATGTGAAAATAAAGTGAAATTGTACTGGGGTTTATAAACTATATAAGAAAAAGTAATCTCCTGATCGTGAAACTAAAAGTTGTTTATCCAACAGATGGCGTAAGCTATCAGCAATTTTTAGTTGCACTGAAAATAGAGTAATTCATACTTAAATATTGGCAAATAAATCTTTTATTCAATCCAATATATGCTTTTTTACTATCTTATATAAATATATATATAAAGGTCGCCTCTTCCGTCAAAATAGACGCTAAAAATAGCGACATATGTTATTTTAGAAAAAAAAAATTTTTTTTTTTAAGATCGCTTTAAATGGTATTGAGTAGCTGATAGTTTGGTCACTTGATATATTAGACTTTATATAATGTTGGAAAGCGCAGACCTGGCTCATAAGTGGCGAAGCTCTTTCAGGGTGTCCCCAGTTTAATCTACCAGGCCACTACAACGATTTATATGCGTGGTTAATCTATAGGAAAGTTTGCATAAGAGAGTTTCTTTTATTTCTTCAAAGAAAATAAATCCTATGCAAATAAGAGAAGCTTCGCAAATTGTCGTCTATATTTACCACGCTTTTTGAAATTATCCTTTATTACGAACACAATTGCTGCTGTATCATCATTTTCTACGTGCACCGTTTGTAAGGTTATGTGATGGTATACTTGGTGGAACACTATATGGAAATATTGGCTTATATGCAATTTGGTAGAAATTTGCATAATGTTTCATTTCTACCATTACCACCACTTCTTTTACCGCTAAAATACACATGGAAGGTTCTATTTCAACTGAAGGGATATGTTATAAGCAAGCGATATAGCGTTATGTTTCGTTATTACGATTATCTTTTAGGGGGTTTAAATTTGTGCTGAAGACTGCGATAAAACCCGCACTTTGTTTTATTGGTGTATCTACTGAGTGTTTGGTTAATATGCAATATAGTTATCATTTTCCTAAGAAATAAAACTATAAAACACGAATTTCTTTTTTTTTCTTTTCAAATAAAATCAACTTTCTCTCTGTCCTTACTGAGATCAAAAAATATTTATTAGAAAGGCTTGGCTCATCAGTAGTGAAACACTTAAGCGGTTTTGTCAATTTAATCCATCATACACAACTTTTCAGAGCTCTAATGATGTTATACTCGACGATTCTGCTTATAAATGAGACACTGTAGGGTAGAACCTTGGTTGTGGTATTTAAACAAACAATGGACATAAGCTCTCAAGGACCATAGAATCGTGTAGAAATATTTGCATACCCAGCAGTTTTTGAGAATTACAGAGGACGGGAGTTTATTCAAATCAAAGAATTGTGTAAATTTTATAAATATATACTAAGGGAAATATTAAAAAAATGTAATGATATATGCAAATATATTTCTGTGTGTAATATTCTTATACTAGAGGGCTTTAGGAGAGCAAGCTTTTAATTCTTCTGGTTTACTTGTTTTGTAATGATTTAATTGCATATATATATATTGATGCAAATATTCCGAGTAGGGATATCGAGTTTGAATAAAATGATAGAAAAAAAAAGCAATTCTCTCTTAATATTATTCCATCGAGGTAAGAGGACAGCAGAAAGTTTGCTGTATTTGAGAAAAATTAGTTTTTTTTTTATATTTGTATATCTCATACATATATTGATGGCGCGTTACACTGTCTTCTGATGAATCAATGTTTCCACCACTGTGGCGCTGTTAGAAAGGAGATGTAGAGACTGTACAGCTGTGTGAGAGTAGCTCCGCCTGGCGACAGGAAAGGTCGGTTGCTATGGTAACGATCGATGATGAGGTAGATGTGTGGAGCATCTGTGTCCGAAACGTCTTCATAACATTGGCTGTTGATGGGGTATCTACATCTCATGTCTTCTCATTGTTCACAGATGTCTGGAGGTCTTTCTTAAGATCTCTAGCAATTCGGTAGTTAACTGTGTGGAAAACTTTTATATGAAGTGGTGATGGTGGTACTTATCCCAAGTACACCATGATAATCATGGGGGGGTAGTAAGCGATTGATTTTTACTATAGGAGCACTACATGTCGACATACGTAGAAATCAGTTCTATTGTCACACTTACAAGTATTCCAAAGCAACGTTTGGTTACTTAAACTTACTATTTGAAATGGACTTTTTCAAGAATTAAAGGCCGGTTAAGGAATTTTTTTTTTTTTTATTTCTGAAAAAAAAAAAAAAAAAGACCAATGCGGGATTCGATCCCGGGTAGTGTCTTCTGATAAATCGACGGTATATTCCACCAACCCTCTTTTTATGAAGTAAATGATTGAATTTCTTCTTCTTTTTTTTTCACCAAACCTTTTGCTTTATCCACGCTACTATTAGCGTATAGAAATGTATATAAATATTTTTGCCCTTCCCAATATACATAATAACACTTTAATTTATTAAGAATCGTGATGACAAAGGACATTGACATGAAATGCGTACATGGTTGACTTTTCTTTTAAATGTTTTTTAGTCCATATTTACTGTAGTAAGAATAAATCGATATTTAGTTGAAATTCACTCCGATAGATGGCGTGGTCCATTATCAAGGTTCTGTTTCACGACGCTATTATAAAAATCAATATCGTCTACTTGATTAGGTTCAATTTACCTTTGTTTTCAGTTTTCACTTCCAAATAGTTATGTTTGGAAATGAAAGTGCTAAGATCCGGTTTTGCCACGTTACCGAAACAGTCATTTGATGGTGCACGGCAATTGATTTGCTTAAAAAAACTTTACTACCGTGTAAATTACTCTAGCCTTTTTATACATTTATTTATTTATTTATATATTCAGTCAGTTTACAGCCTGCACCACGCTGACGAGGGCCAACAGCCTGAAACGCGTTCGTGGATGGCTTTTCTCGATTTATCAAGAAATTGGGTTGGCCAAATATCAGGTAAGAGGCTAAACCAAATCAAAATATATTATTATTGCTCTATTTAAAAAAAAAAAAATATATATATATATATAAAGATTTCTCTAAATAAGTAGAATCTTTCTACACATATGTTAAAATCTTAAAATATGTAAATAATCTACAAATATGTAAATAATCTGAAAATATGTAAACCGGTGGTGCTATAATTTCTAGCAACATTTTTATTGCGATTCGACCATGTCTCTAATCATGCTTTTTTTCTCCAATATCTTTAATTTTTGATATAATAGGGATAATATTAATTAATTTATTTTTTATATATTGAAGTTTTAAGTCATGCACAATTGGTACAAAAATATATAGATTCCTGTTGCTAGAAATATTTCACTAGCAGTTCAACTCTCCGGGTCAAAAGGTCAAAAATTGACTTTTTTTTTAGGCTTGAAGCTATTTCTTTTTCCTCCGAGACATTTTCAAATTAATAATCTCGTAGCGGTTTCTTCCTAAAAAAATCAATAAATATCTTTTCGACGTACCTCTCGTTGTGTTATTAAAATTCTTTTCTACTAACTCGGTCTTCAAACTTTTATTTGACATGTTTGGTGGTCGAATGTAAAAAAACACATTGGAATTCCTGTGTAAAATCTCTTTTTACATACACAAATATATATATATATAGTAATATTAAAAATAAAAAAGGCATATCCTGACCGCTCGCATAAGATTTTTTTTTTGCTTATCCCTAGTACACATGGTACAGGTCATGATAATCATGGTGGGTAGAAGTAGGCGACTGCTTTTACTGTAAGTGCACCGCATGTCTACACATGTGAAAAGCAGTTCGACTTTGCACTTACAAATTTGCCAGTGCCCCGTTTGGTTACTTGCACTCGCTGGTGGGGTTGGACTTTTGCAAGAATTTTATATGGTAGAGCGCCATCTAGTGAAATAAAAACCAACTAAACGTTGATTTAGGTTTGTTCCATAATATTAGTCCAACCCATCAAGAAGAGTTGATGTAGCTAAATATATTAAAACAGAACATATACAATCCAGTCCGAATATAAACCGATTCAGTTTTAAATGCAGGTTTCTTTTGCTCACACTGGAATGGTATCAGGTATCTCGAGACCGTAATATTTCGGTCTAAAATACAATTTGTTATCTTAAATTCTGCACGTACTAAATATTTGATCGAGTATGTACAGTATAACCCCTCTATAGCCAAACCCCAATGGGACTGAACTTGTGGTTCACTATAGTCTTGGTTCATTATAGCCATAGTTCACTGTATTATAAAATGGGGATTGTTTCAGGTTGGTTATAAGGGAAGGTTTGCTATATCCCTAGATCGTTTTAGCGGGGTGTTATGTATTCACAAAGTTAATAGAAATATTCTTAATATAATTGGGTAAATAACATCATCACTGATTATAGTATTCATTTTATCATCATTAATGTATGTAAATAGTAGAGCTTAAAATAACTATGCAAATTGATACGAAGAAGAATAAAATCAAAATTTAACATAGGACCAACGAGCAAACAATTCCTTCTCTTCACATAAAAACTTAACACGTCGTTTTACTGTATATATCAAATGAAATGTTGAATATTCTTTGTTCTTGTCCATATCCATATACCTCTTTGTCTGACTTTTTATTGTTGTTTAATAGGATATCTTTTTGCAGGGGTGTTCTCCGGTGATAATCAAGATACCATGAAGGTAAGTGTGCGGCCTATATAGAACGAATACTTTAAATGAATGTCTTATGTAGATAACATACAGAGAGAGAATAATTAGGGTGAAATTATCAGGTTTCGGGGATATAAGTTACTTTTAAAACATTTTAATTCGTAAATCTCTAGCTTTCGGACATGACAGCCTCTATACAGATGAAAACAAACACCTTACAATCCCTCATGTGAAAAGCAGTTCGACTTTGCACTTATAAATGTGCTAGAGCCCCATTTGGTTACTTGCAATCGCTGGTGGTGTTGGACTTTTGCAAGAATCGGGGGCCATTGGGGCATTTTTTTATATAAATCAGAAAAAAAAGTGCCCAATGCGTTAATCGAACCCGGGTCGTAGCGGTCGAAAACCAACGGTTTAGACCATTCTTTCACCACACCCCCTACACGTTACAATAAATCGCCAATATAGGACCGTGTTGAAATATAATCAAATATAGAGGATCTTAGTGGTCATTTATTGTATCATGTTTTCTCCTGTAAAAGGGCTTTCTCGTGCCCGAAACTTAGAAAAATTTGTAAATTAAAATGTTTCAAAAGAAACCTATATCCCCGGAAAAAAATAGTACAAATGTGAAATTGTACTGGGATAAGATGGATAATTTAAGAAAAAAGGCATTTCCTTATCGTGCAACTCAAAGTTGCTAATGGCTTGCGCCATCTATCGGTTGACCATCTATACGTAGTTTGCCCTTTCATGATTAATCAAGAATGGGTATTTGGCGAATTCTGGAATAATTTTAAAAAATCAACAGAATAGTTGATATCTATTCCGATAGATGGCGCAAGCCATCAGCAACTTTCAGTTGCACGATAAGGAGATGCCTTTGTCTTAAACTATTCCCGAAAGCCTGATATGTTAACTTTAATATTATAATACAAGGGATTATTTTAATTGAACTGTGAATTCACATATAGAGAGGGAATCTGACCCTAGAGTATATTAACCTACAGTTGAGCATTCGCAACGCCAACACATATTTCAAGAAGAATTAAACTTTAAAACGGAATAAAATCGAGATATTTGCATATAAAGTCACTAAACTTTACCATTACAGAATAAGGATATCAAACACGTAAGATTCCTATAATACACGCGACGCCAGCACAGAAGAATTAAACTTCAAATGGAATAAAATCGAACTATTTGCATATAAGCCACACTAAACTTTGCCATTACAGAATAAAGATATCCAAACACGTCGCATATATATATAATACAATTCTATTTACAGTTACTAGCGTCATGCGTCATGTCTTCATCTCTGTCACCGTTTGCTTTTTTTTTTTGGAATGGCGCTCTCCTATTGGTTGGCTACGATCACGCCACCACTACGCGAGACACTTTGTTTTTGACTTTGCCCCCCCCCCCACTCGCTTTTTGGTTTTTATAACTATTGTGTTGGAGTGGGTCGCTCCTTAAATAAATGCATATATTAGTTAATAACTAAATGGAATCCTCTCTTTTTCCCAGTAAGAGACGCCTACGGAAGCCAACAGTACATAGACAGATAAAGCACATAGGCTATAGTTATTAACTAATATATGCATTTATTTAAGGCGCCAATTTATAATTGTAACAAATAGTATTTGAATAAAAACATTCAATCGGGTAAAACACGGGCATTGCCCGGGTCATTCGGCTAGTATATTATATGCATATATAATACATTAATACCCTTTTAGGTAGTTAGATTCTAACCTAAACTAAATCTTAGAAATCTGTACTTAACTCCAGCCACGCTGCTGTAGTTTTATAAAAATCAATAATATTATAAAGAAGAACATTTGATAATTAAGAAGTTTCAGGTAGAAGACTAATAAAGATGGGCTTGTAGCTCATCAAAATAATGAACATAAACCCGACTTATTGAATCCATAAAATAGACTTTTTAAGAAGAAACACAAGTCAGGAAGACGAGCCTCTTTTATAAGAGGATGATTGTACAAGCTTTCGGGATAGATGTTCTTCTTCGGTACAAAGAAGTTCTCCTCGACTTGTTTTTCTTATTCTCTTGCGAATAGGAAGATTTTCATTGTCTTAATTGCCTTTTAAAAATATTCAAATTTATAGATGTTTTTTCCCATATTTATAATGGGTAGGTTATGTCTTAAGGCTTTTTGTGTGTGTAAATGGGTAGGTGTATGGTATGTTGTTGTCGTGTCCAATGTAGAGCCTCAGATGTCTCGATGCATCTTTATCACAGCAGTTGCAATGTCCACTATCTTGGATGTGTATACTGTATTGTTGTTGTTGTTGTCGTGTCCAATGTAGAGCCTCAGATGTCTCGATGCATCTTTATCACAGCAGTTGCAATGTCCACTATCTTGGATGTGTATACTGTATTGTTGTTGTTGTTGTCGTGTCCAATGTAGAGCCTCAGATGTCTCGATGCATCTTTATCACAGCAGTTGCAATGTCCTCTATCTTGGGTGTGTATACTGTATTGTTGTTGTTGTTGTTGTCGTGTCCAATGTAGAGCCTCAGATGTCTCGATGCATCTTTATCACAGCAGTTGCAATGTCCTCTATCTTGGATGTGTAAAGCTGCTGCTCTAGGTCTATGTCAATTTTCTGCAAGGCTACGGCCATTTCTGGGTATGAGAATATGTGGGTAGGTGTTAGTTCCACACCAGGACAATTGTATCATGTCCTGTAGGTTCTATTGTACCATATGGATGTATTGTCATTCCTTTATAGTGTTTCAATTTGAGTCTTATTATTGTTTTTGTAATTCTTCTCTCAGAGTTTATTTCGCATATTTGATCTTTCCTTATCTTTTGTTGGTATACTTACATGGTGTATGGTATACTTACAGTCTAACCCATTATCTCTGCAATGATTATCATGGCTTGTACCATATAATATTTGGATGAAGAAACGCTAAGAAACATGGCTGTCTTGTATGAGCCTGGGGCGTCCCCATCCAACCCATGATTGCCTTTAGGCTTCCTTTCCCTAATTTTGCCACTAATCTTTTACTATTATCGACTCGCAACTTTTAAAATACTATTATAGGGAATTATAAATTGGTATTTTAGTATCATTAAGGTTATTTGCTACTTAGCGGCCTTATTGTATACCCCATTCCCTGATCAAACACCCGAGGCGACCCCCCTCAGAGAACTCCTACTTACATATTTACCTAGACATATTAGAGGTTTGGTTACTTTTATCTCTTTATCTAACATTCGCATTAGGTATTATCCATAAGAATAGTTTACATTTTCATTGTTTAGCAAATAAAAAGTATTAAAGGACGAATGTTCTTTTTACACATAAAACAAACTTCTACTGTTCTTACTGCGATAGAAAAAATATTGAAAGGTTTTGGCTCATCAATGGTGAACCCTACCAGCGGTTTCGGCAATTTAATCTACCAGACCGCTTCTTAGAGCTCTAATACTGTATTGGATCATTCTGCTTATATGTGCTGCAATGAATGATGGAATCTTAGAAATGGTATTTAATAAAATTATGGACAAAAGCTTTTAGAACAGTAGAATTACATAGAAGTTTGTTTTATGTGTAAAAAAAAATATTAGTGCGCTTTGATCCTTTCATTTCCTATATAGAGGTGGTGCGTTATTGCTTTATATTGTGGCGAAGAAATAATATTTAATTTAATTTAATTATTCAATGAAAATATTTGTGGAAGCAGATTTAAAATTTTACATTTGCTAAATCATCATTTAGTTGCCTAGCTTGCTTACTCGATATTCTCTAGCTGTAGATAGTTAGGTTAGTTTGTTAATATTTGTTGACTGGTCGTGGTGACGTCATCAATAAATACTTTCACACCTTCAGATATATACAAAGACTTGATTTCTACCCTACAATATTATCATTGTTTTTGTATAAATTTCCACGCTGGAAAAAAATTGAAACACTATAATGATGTATTATAATAAACTATTCTTGAGGAGAAGGTCTTATTTCCAGCATTGAAATTTATATTTATAAACAATGTCACAATATACAATTGAAAATATATAGAAGATCATCTCTATCAAAATAAAACTGAATTATATAAATATTTTATCATAAAAAAGTTTTTAATCCATATATATCCCATAATAGTTGGTGTTATAACACGGTTAATTCATATCAATGAATTATTTATATAAAAATCTGTGAGCACTATAATAATATAATATTTATATTTGTGTGTGTGTGACCATATTCCTCCTAATCAAATGCCTACCAACAGCGTCCGCCATTTTGTGCTACTTGTCACGTCTTTTGACTTTTAAAAAAATTAAGAGATTTTATATTAAATCTGCTAAATGCGTATATAATTAAATTCGTTATACTTAATTCTCTCGTTGTAAATATTTAATTTTAAATTTTTGTTTACAATAATGTATATCAATCGAAATAATTGCAAAAAGTTTATTTATTAAATAAAAATGGAAAGCTTTCAAGCGTTAGCTCATCATCAGGCCAATTGTTTCTCAAATTCCTACAATATATATATAGAGGTGTACAATTGGCCTGATGATGAGCTAACGCTTGAAAGATTTCCATTTTTATTTAATAAAGAAACTTTTTGCAATTATTTCGATTGATATACACCCCATACCTCGCTTTGCGTCGGGGTTACGTTCCAAAAAAACACGACGCAAATTGAAACGACGCAAAGTGAAAATATGTGAAGGCGCAATCAAAACAAAGGTGTTGCCATATTTTAGGAAAAAAAAAATTAAAGACTCGAATCCAAAACAACGCAACTTCGAAAATCTAACGACGCACAGTGAAAATCAGTAAAAATTAAGCAGCGACGCAACTTCGAAAAAAACGCAAAACGAAACGACGCAAAGCGAGGTATTGGTGTATATCGTTTAAATCCTTTGCAAATATTTCATAATCTAACAATAATATGTAATGATTATATACAAGTATAAAAACGTATAGAGAAGAGCTTCTGTTTTAAAATACATAACCTCTATAAAGAGAACTAATATTACGTGTGTATGATGGTTTAAAATTTGCCTCTAAAAAAGATAAATTTAGTGCAAATTTGTCAACTTGTTGATGAGGCGTTAAGTGTGTAATGCCTGTAAAAAAATTTAATAGTACCATAAAACTTTACGATATTTTTAACAACACCTCATGTGGTTATCTTTTGGCCTTGTCGCCTCTAGAAATTTCCCGGGCAGACGACACGTCAAACATTCCGCCATTTTGTTATATATGATCGTAATGTTTGTATTGTTCAAAGCATTTGTAATATTTCAAAATGAAGGAAGATGACACAAAACTCCGGGAACTTGATTATGATGGAATTTAATGGCAGGTGTCTTGGTGTAAAGTAATTTTTTTTATAGTTTTGTGAATTTAATCCCATCTTATACTATTTTTTTAAACAAAATTTTATTTTTCGATCTATTTTACAGGATTGCAGTTATACATACAAATAGATTCTCTTTTTGTGAACTCTTTTAGAAATTTCTTCGCCTAAGAACATAATATACTTATCTTTTTGAATGTATAGTGTATGTTCTAATTATATTTCCACTCATGGACAAAACTTAAGGAAATTATACCTTTTAGCATGTATATCGGGATTCAATTAATAACTCTGAAAGATATTACAGTGACCTTTATTGAAGACACGCGAGATAACCAAGTATGAAAAAAAATTGCCTCTGTCTCCTTCAAAAATGACCGGCGACATCAAAGAATTTACACTTCCTTAAGTTTTGTCTATGAGTGTTGTTTTTTATGCAGAATGACACTTATCCAAAATATTTTTTTTTTCAACTAAGGTTGCCTCTTATTTTGTTTAGAATGCTTGATGATTTTTTCCTTTAAAATGCAAGGCTGCAGTGTATTATATAAAAGGTCTATCCCATTGAAATTATATCCTAATTCTTATATTTTTCTTTCAGCAAACTAACAAATATCTTTACTGTCAGATTACGCTGAAGTTATACAGCGACCTTATCTAGGATAGAGTAGAATTGGGTCAACAACAACACCAACTATCCATCAATGTTTTACCCATAGATTTGGCCATACTATTCTCTTTTCCAGGTAAATAACTTGTTAGCATAGATTAACAGAATATGTAATAAATCTCCCTTACTGTTCTATACTGACGAAAAAAAAAAAACATAGTCCGAAACCATGGTCTCTAGATGGACCTTTTTGAATTTGCTAAGGCTGATTAATCCACCGTCCCGAGTCTGCGAAGAGCTGTCAACATATGGCACATAGGTTTTGCATCTATTTCGATGGGATAGGTGTTATTTATTATTCTAATGGATGATTTCCTTCTGGCGAAATTGGCAAAATCTAAATAACTTCTTGTTTTATTATTTTAAAATAATATATACTCTCTCTTCACCAAACTTACTACAATTAAATTTAAAAAAAAACTCCAAAACTTGTTTTTTAGTACAAACGGTAGATTTACGATATACGTATATAAATATAATAGAAAAGTTAGCTTAAAGTAATAGTTTTATTTTTGGGAAAAAAACCTATTTTTACAAGTTGGCTCAATAAATGAGTTTTAAAAATGATTTATACACTCTTCAACTTTTTTATAATAAACTTTCACAAAACACGTCTTGAAAATATACTCAATGAAGATTAAATGGAAGCCACCAACATATAAGACATAGGTACAAAAATAATAAAAATAAAAATAATAATAGAAATATACGCCGTAGAGAAAAAGTAAGAATATGGACCACAAAGGTTCCTCCAAATGCCTGAAAATCTATTAGCATACCTATCAAAGGTCTGTTGTTGTTGTTTCTTATCCCATTGTGTAAAGATTATACGAATTCCATGAGTTCATGATCTCATGGAATGGGGGTATAGGGGTGCAGCTTTCGTTGATCATGGCACCATGATCCAGGCACACTTTGGTGAAAGTCTGACTTTGCCTGTAGTTGGAGGCCGTTCCTAGGAAGCCTTTGCTGCAGACTCTAACATAAGTACAGACACAGCTCCTCCGTATTCCTGAAGAACCCAGTCAGTTAAACTCAGGATTTTTAGAGAGGGAGTGTCCCTCCTGGTAACAGCATCAAGTCTACCAGAACAAGACTTGATATGATTGTTTAGAGGGTTTACTGTACCTCCCAACAATGTCCACTGCACCAGAGGCCAAGTAAAGAGGGGTAAGCATGGGAAGCCATCAAAGGTCTTACTCACGAAAGAAGAGATAGAACTTCTCAATAAAGGCGTCATACAAATATAGAACTGTACCTCATATATAAAACCCTGATGAGCCACAAAATTGATAATAAATAGAAAATCAAAAGAGTTGAAAGAGAACTAGAAGAAAACGAGTTCCCACCCAATAACTAGAAAAATGGATAAAAGAGATAGAAATAGTCCTATTAACAGACGTACATCAAACAAAAAAACATGGTCAATACCTTACATTAAAATAATAGATGTAAAGCCCAGGATAAATTTTGATGGAAAAGAGTTTAAGTTCTAAAGCACTCTGAGTACACTTAGTAACATGGAAACAAAAAACCAAGTGATGAAAAGAACCATATCAAATATGAAAGTAGAAGATAGTATATACAGAATAGAATGTCAAAATTGTAATAAAATATACCTATGGGAAACTAAAAGCACTTTAAAGGAAACAATAAAAAAACATAAACAAGAGCTAAAATAAATCAGGAACCTTATATACATATAGGTCTACATATATTGGATCAAAGTAATAAAGCTGACTAGGTAGGGTCGCATATACTAAATTGGGGAATCCAAAACAAATCTGAAAGACCATTTCTGGAGATCTGGAAGTCTAAGGAAACAAACGGATTTTTTTCAATAAGCGAAATGTGTACCAGGGGTATATAAATGCTTAATAAATAAAATAGGTGAAAAAATAAAATTTCAAGAAAAAAAGGAAATGAACATCAAAATTTCAAAACTTCATTAAAAACAGCCATAAAATGAATAGAAAGAGAACAGTGGGAAAAAGAAGAATTGGACTGATGAACTGAATAGAAAGTAATTAAGAAATAAAGAGAAGAACTAAAGACAGAAATATGGCATCACCAGGACCTGCTAAAGAACAGAGAATAACATTAGGCATACTTAGTTATATGTGGAATACCATGAATTTTGGTTAATTCAAGTTTATAGTGAAAGTCGAATATTCACTAATAAACTTTATAATATTTTGGGGGTCGGTGAAAGGATGGTCTAAACCGTTGATTTTCGACCGCTTTTCACATGTGTAGACATGTGGTGCACTTACAGTAAAGGCAGTCGCCTACTTCTACCCACCACGATTATCATGGCCTGTACCACGTGTACTAGCGATAAGCACATTTTTTTTTTAAAAAAAAGGTCGACAGTGGGTCGCCGAAACGTGAAAGGACAAAATATATAAATGAAGGCTGATGTCTTAACTGTTGAATTAGTTGCATATGTCCTTGGGATATGTAACAGCATCATTATGCTCTTACACTTATTAAGATAGTTAAAAGAAATTTGAACTATTTTTGGCGCGTATGATTCTTTTAAAAATATATAAATTTTCTACTGTCCTTACTGCAATAATAAAATAATGGGAGGGCCTGACTCATCAGTGGTGAATCTTCCCAGCGGTTTTGCCAGTTCAATCTAACATACCGCTGTAATATTGCATTTATCGGTTTTTCCTTTTATACTGATACTGAAACTAGACTCTTAGAAAAGTAAATGAACTATGGACATAAGTTTTGATGACAGTAGAAATATATAGAATGATAAATATATAATGATGTATCATAATTAATAAGATAGTTACATCTATATACCTCTTAAGTCACAGAGAGTTGTAAGAAAAAAAAAGTTGCATAGTCAGTTAATCCATCCCCCCAGGGTAGAGTAGTTGAACAACTCGGAAGTTAGCCCTGCCCCTAATGCTACCAGTTACAATGGACACTTAGCCCATTTACGAACAGGGGGTGTCCAATTGCTTTTTTACCCACCTCTCTTTTTTACAACTTTACTTCTTCACGAGATATCTCCCTCATTTCTTTTTTAAATGATTGTCAAGGAAGGTCTTACCTTTCAATTGCTGATACTGAATTCCCTCTCTGTGTGTGGATCAATATTATGCAACTATCGTTTTATATAAATATAGTTTTGGTTTCTTTCTTTTTTTTTTCAGTTTTTTTATAGTTGAAAATAGTTTTCATATTGTGTGCATCTTGTTAGCATTTATATTGGAAAATATGTTATATAAATATATATGAATTATTTCAGACTAAATTTGTAAAAATATTAGCTCAATCATATTATATTAAAAATGAAGATACATTTAACGTTATTTATTTTTATTTAAATAATGAGAAGAGCTTTCGGAATATTTTTCTCATATGCTCATAAGTACAAAGCTATTGAGAAGATGAAGGAAAGTATTTCGAAAGCTCCTTATTATGTAAATAAAATAAATAGAAGCTAAAATGTCTCTTCGTTTTTTAATAGAATGTGAATTGTGTAATATAGTTGTGCTATATTTGTTATTTGCACGTTTTAAATTGTTCTTTTTTTTAAAGTTTGGTTGGGGAGTTATGTTGATAGGTATTATTTATTAATTTCATTCTCTCATATCGTGACAATATAGTAATTCTCATACTAAATGTATGTGCGTTTGTAAAGTGTTCTCTGTAATTATCTGGGGAAATATTCTTTACAGCACTGGTTATCTTGTTTTTGTACTACATGAAAATCCCATTAAATATCCATTTTATTTAATTTTTTGTTGATGGATATATTTATAGAAGGATTTTCCAAATGCGAGAAAAATACACTCATGGACAAAACTTAAAGAAGTTGTGCCTTTTAGCATGTATATCGGGATTGAGACAATAACTCTGAAATATATTACAGTAACCTTTATTGAAGACAGACGAGATAACCAAGTGTGAACAAAATTACCTCTGTCTTCTTCAATAAGTTTTGTCCATGAGTATATTTGTTAAATATACATAAATAAATTTCACATGAATACCTGCATCACTTTGCAAAAAAAAAAAAACAAAAACAAACAGGAACAATATATTGTTTTCTTCTTCTTTCTTATCTCCACTCAATCATATCAGGGTATCAAGCTTGTAGAGCTTGTTGATGGTGTCTGTCGGGGAAGAGTAGAACTCATCAATGGATGAGTCAATACAGTTAATGTGGTTTGGGGTTGCAGGTTGACACTTAGTACATAGTGGGAAAACCTTACAACGATTCTTGAAATCTAAGACTGTTGTTTCCATGAGAGAGCAGAATTGGTGTTTGTCCCTCCTCCTACTGTACTATAATATGAAAAGATGTTTTCGAATTTTAAAAATGCATCATTCATGAATTTCTGGAAAGTCATTGTCTGTAGACCTGACACACACATAATATATTGTTAAGAGAGAAATTTCTGACACAAACAGCAAACACATTTTAAAAAATATTTGTTTTCAATGATTTCTCTATTAAAGATCACGAGAGAAAGAAAATAATTCCTTTCCAAATATGCAACGATAGGATAAAACTATATTTTTTATGTTAAGGAACAGACCTTTTTTAATATCACAGATAATTCTTGAATATATATAAAATATATATGTCTGCGAAATTTGCATCATCGTAGAAAAACTGCAATAAAAAAATTAATATTGACAAGCAAAAAAAAAGGTTAATCTTTTAATGAATATAATGGAGTACTCTCTCTCTCTCTCTCTATAAAAAATATTTAAAATATATATAAAATATAGGATTATTATAATGTAAATAATATTAAACTTTTTTTAATATGAGATTATACGAAAATCTATACATGAATTTTTTTTAAATTATATATCGCGCGCGTGTAGATATAAATCAATGAAAATATATATATACATTAAATAAACATATTAAAATTTTATAAGCTATTTAATTGAATACTAAAAGCAGAGTGGGGAGGGGTGTGTATATATGATAACCAAAGTTAAATGTTTTATTAACTGATGGAATGAAAGACAATGAAAATTATGCAATATAAACATTACACACTCTCTCTCTAAAAAAAACGTACTTTAGACATGAAGGATTATTCTCTTGGATCATCTTCATTAGCGATGGGGACAATTAACTTCCAATTATCGTCAATTTGGAAAGTCTTGAACCATAATAGCAGACGATCGTGCATGATTCATGAGCTTCTCTAAATTAAGATGTTTTGTCTTCCCTATTCTTTCACGTTACTTTCCTTTTTTATCAAACAATAGATTATATTATAATAGAAATGTGATCAATTATTAACTACTCTTGACATCATAATTCTCTATTACATAATTACATACTTTATATTTCTTATATAATATTGTCACGAAATTGATTTATGTAAATCAAATGTAATCAAATGTAAATCAAATGTTTCTATTAGTAAATATGTAAATAATTTATGTTTAATGTTATATAAGGAAGGTATATGTAAATTCAATAACTGATTTTTCATTTGATTACATTTGATTTACATAAACAAATTTCGTGACAATATTGCATAATAGTTCGTTCTTCTTTCGTTATATTACAATCGTTTGATTTGAAAATATATATTCAAAATGGCGCATTATATTGGTCTATATAGTATAGTTATTAAATATATATACAACAACAACAACAGCTTTATTAGGACATTTCCGTCCTGTAAGGACTCGCCATACATCATTTTCATGGAGAAAAGGAAAAAAAAAAAAACATAAACAAAGGAGAGAAGGGAAAATGAAATCAAAGTATTCAACATAACACTATACAAATTAACTATGGATAGAAATTGTTCTCTAATTTTAGTTCTTAGAGATTACCTTTTTCTCTAACGCTTTATGAAAGTTAAACAATTCTATCGCTATATATTTTTTTCTCGGACATTATTCTGATTAGCTGAACTGGGTTAACATAGACTTGAATAATGTTCTTTAAGATCTTATTCCGTTCCTCGTTAACAATAGTGCATTCAGAGATGTAGAACTATATTTATATAACTTTATGTTATTTTCAAATATATATACCATATTTAAATATTATTTTATAGGTATCTTCTGCGCTAGATAGATATTATTCGCTTATTTTTAAACACACATATATAAAGCGAATTTCCTCTTCTTTTTTAAAATTATTCTAAGTATATTGGTTTTTAAAAATATTTTTCTCTTTTAATAAATATATAATGGCTTTTAAATATTGCATAGTTATTTAATCTGCTAATAAGATTGCCCTCTATAAATTAATATATAAAGAAAAAGTGTTTGAAAACATTATTTTATAAAAATAAAGAATTCGTCTGCTATAAAAAAAATCCTGTCTTGTTAAATCGAATTCTTTCCCATTTTAGCTCTATAATTTAAAACCAAACACAACTAAGTTTGGATTTAAAAAAAAAAAAATTCTTTAGAAAAAAAAAAAAGTTTTTTTTTCTTCAAATTTTATATTTAGAAAAAAAGATATATATAGATTGAGAGAGATATTAAATTTATTTACAACTGCCAAAATTTAGAGGAAAATTTTAAACAGGTTCATTATTATGTTTTAAAATCTCAATATGCGTTTAGAAAAATACTGCGTTGACATAATGATAAATTATGGTTTTATAAAATTTTTAAAATTTGTAAAAATAAAATTTATTCGCATTACTTGCTTCAGCTTCTAAGCACTCTCTTAATAGAGATATCTTTCATATGTTATAAAAATATATCAATAGAACTCTATAACTTCTACAGATCAATTGTAAATAGATTCATACACAAAAGAAGTAGTGACGAAAGTTTTAGAACAGATGTGTAAATAAATCCATTTTCAAACAAATGCTCACGTGCACATGGGGAAAGGGAGAAAAAAAATTACTGTATTATTTTGTTGTTGTATGGCGAATCCATACAGGGCAATGGGCTCTAATAAAAGCCTTTTTGTTGTTGTTGTTGTTATAAAATATATAGATTTTTATCAATATTTCAATAATAATGACAAAAATCTCCAAAATAAATGTGCTTTTATTTTTAATAAGTTACAATTATACTTGGTTATACTATTTGTGTGTGTGGTTTAAATTATCCATTTTACTATGTCAAAATGTAATAAAAAATTGCGTATAAATAATATATATATTTAGAATATAATTCCATTTAAAATGCTTCTATTTTTTTTATTTTAAAACTTTTTTTTTTCTACGAAGTGTAAGTGATGAATGACGAGGCAAACGATAAAAAGAAGATTAATTTTGGCGCCAATTTTTAGGCAGAGTCGTCTGGTTGCTTTTAACGCAAATTTAAAAGCTTCGTGCAAATAAGAAACTATTATAAATTTAACGTTATATATTGATATTTAACTTTTTAAAACTTTTATATAGTTT
The DNA here is from genome assembly GCA_030710605.1 of Cordylochernes scorpioides. Lineage (NCBI taxonomy): Eukaryota > Metazoa > Arthropoda > Arachnida > Pseudoscorpiones > Chernetidae > Cordylochernes > Cordylochernes scorpioides. The sequence continues at coordinate 95,817,075 of CP092870.1, forward strand.
AAAAGACACTTCTATTAAATTATATATAAATATCAAAATAATGGGCTATAAAAATATAAATATTTTATATATAGAATTTTAATTTTTTTACCTATAACAACCAATTTTTAAACTTAGTCTTGAGTTTCTTTAATATTGTAAGTTGTTTGTTATATTGCATTATATATAACTTAAAAATAAGGGTGTTTAAAAACAATGCATAAGATATTTATATTGCTTATTTGTTTAATGTATATGTTTATTCACTGCTCTTTTTCTTAATTGTTTATTTTCTTTTTTGATAATTCTGTTACCTACTCTACTACAATATGAATTATTGTAAATAGTTTCACGCGCAATTATCAAGATCGGATATAGCGTGTCTTGTTTGAACTAGTAACAAATAATAAATAAATAAGATATTTATATGTAATATGATGGAATTGGTTATTACACTATAATACTTGATGTATTACACTGTTGTAGAATCCTGTCGACTTAACCGTTCTGTGGCAATATCGTTGCGGGGTTTCTTATTGTTGGATGCGAATGGTGAGATTTGGTTGAAGCGCAGTCGTTGAGTGGTAAGTGAAGCACACAGTTAGGAATAATCAGGACACATGATGAGGTTTGAAAATAAAAGGCAACTGGATTGGAGGGAAGAAAGCTTGAGAAGAGTTGAGCGATTTGACTTATTAATTAGTTGATCACATGGCGATGATGGGATTTAGATGAAATGAGCGGAGGGAGAGAGATCTCTAGAGTAGATGTTACCTTGTTGGAAGCGAAGGAGCAACTGTCCGAACTCGGCGAGAGCCACTGAACAACTGTAGGTGTTGTTCCTATGAGAGCGAAAACGTAACTGACCATTCTTGCCTTCCGATTTAACACCAAGACTCAGTTTCTCTCTGATTGGTTGAGAGATGATCACCTGATCTTTCCCTATTGGTTGACCTATTTAGATGCTATCTTCTGATTGGCCGGCGGCTTCCTTTGGTGTTAGTTACGCCCGGTCGGGGTCAGGAAGTGTCGTGTTTGTTTGACGCTTATAACTTCGACGGATATTAGATACGTCCTGTCTTTGCCGGAAATATTGGGTGTTAGCTTTAACATTTATAACTTCTGGTCACTAGATACGTCCTGTTTTTCCAGGAAGTGTTGGTTTAAACTTAGCTCGCAGGGACCTGGGGTCAGAAGGTTAACTGCGTCGTTATTAATAAATATGCTCTCCTCTAGATCTACTTTCTATGTCTTTTGTTACTTTCTTTCCTCCAGTTACCTTATTCTTTTATTAAATCTTTGAAAATCATACATGGTACATACATAGTGGGTCGGGGTTGCATTTAATTATATACAAATTATGACAGATGCGCCCCCTAAATGTGAAGAATTCAAGAAGGGGTTAGCCTGAGAGAATTCTGTAAAGTGAAAAATAATTTTGTGGGAAAATTAGTTGTGGGTATTGAGGGGCTATATACAAGCATTGCTGGTGACATAAAAGTAAGATAGAATGGTGTTGATGATATAGGTTGAGTATAATTAATAGAAATCAAAAATTTTTAATTGTAAGAAATCAATGAATGCTATGGTACATAGTGGGCTAAAAAAGGAAAATGTGCCTAAACGAATTCTACTCGATATAAGAAAGAAGATCGAGGGAGTTCTATTAAGGTTTTTGAAATCAAAATAAAAACAATATAAATATAGTTGAATGAAATCAAAATTGAATGTTTTTGGTTGAAAAAGAAAAATTATTTTGTTGCATGGTGATAAGGGAAAATGCCTAGTTACTTTTTTGCTCGAATTTGGAAAAGAATTCGAGGGAATTTCACAAGGTCTTTTGAAATCAAAATAAAATAAAATAAAAGTTTTTTGAGCGAAATCAAAGTTGAGTGCTTGGTTGAATGGCGAAAAAAAAAAAGGAAAAATGCCTAACCATATTCTATTCGAGATTGGGAATGAAATCGAAGGAATTCTATTAGGTCTTTTGAGAAATCAAAAATAAAAATAAAATAAAAGTTTTTTGAGCGAAATCAAAGTTGAGTGCTTGGTTGAATGGTAAAAAAAAAAAAGGAAAAATGCCTAACCATATTCTAGCTCGAAATTGGGAATGGAGACCGAGGGAATTTTATTAGGGCTTTTGAGAAATCAACATAAAAATAAAATAAAAATAAGAGTTGAACGAAATCAAAGTTGAGTGCTTGGAAAAAAAGAAAAATGAAAAATAAAAAGGTTTCAACAACAAAGTGTGATTTAATGTTTTTAGTTTAATCGAAAACCAATGAGTTTTCGTTGATGATTGAGTTGTGGCAGTTTAAGCTAAGTGGTAAATAGAATGATAATTGATAAATAAAAATGATAATATAAACTAATTTAAAAAAAAAAGATAATTAATGATTAAAAGTGGTAATAAGTTGAATAAATTGATAAATTGATTAAATATTTAAATTTTAATTGAGAGAAAATAATGAAAATGATTGATATGAAAAATAAGGTGTATTGGTTGGAACCCTTTGGTATCTACATGCCCTGATCTACATGTATTGGTTGCTCCATTTTGCCCTATAAATGTTTTACTTGCTCAATTATGCCCTATAAATTTTTTGTCTCATCTGTAGCGACACTTAGGTGAAAAACGTGATTCTAGCCCTCAAGTGCGTCTATGCTGTGTGTACAGGAGACATGGAAATCTATATAACCTTTATGTGTAATTTTTTGTCTTTGTGTGTGTGTTGTGAAAAAATGTTAGAAGTCGGTTGTGTAAGAAATGTGTGGGCTAGTTCTAGGTGTTGTCTCGTGGATGTGGAATTGGGTGGTAAAAATCGATATGTAGACTCGAACTGGAATCAAAATCGGTGGCATAGCGAGGTTCCCAGTTGACCTCAATAGGGGATCTTCTCATTGTAATTAGAGATACGGAAGTGGGGTGTGTCGGGCAAACGAGAGGGAATGAAATTGGAGATCGGATGAAGGCGCTCCGCTTTGTTTACAGAGGCCGAATTTAACCGCCGCGGACTACACTTCCTGTCGTGGTGTTTCAAATTCTCATTTCCTGCCGTCTATTTATTTTGGGGTGTGGCTCGGGGCTTGTTTTTGGAGCGTGATTTCTCCGACATTGTTTGGCCATCTTTTCAGTTACTGCTATCTCTTCGGAGTTTATTTAGATTTTCTGCGAAGATGGTTCCTAAAATTATGAGAAGTTTTATAAATGTTTGTCCACAATGAAGAACTGCTTGTCCACAATGAAAAATTGTTTGTCCAAAATTAAAAACTGCTTGTCCTAAATTAAAAACTACCTCTTGTAGTTCGAAGATTTTCTGAGCGGGCATGGCATAGATAAACAGGTAATTAATGAATAAAATTGGGATACAGTTGTACGGTAGAACTAATAAACAAAGGATAAAAATCAGATGAAAGATAGGATATTGCCCCATGTTCGTCCACATTTTTGTAACTGGGGACTCTGAAATATTTGCTTGAACCTTATGAATTGTAGAATTTGAATGATTGGTAGGTTCGCCGTTCTCCTGTTTGATATCTTTAGGGGGTGGTGTGATATGATTGAGTTGGTTGTCAGGTTTGCAGTTTTTAACATCGGGGAAGAGTGATGTAAATCGTCTTGTTGTAAAAATGGCAGGGTCTAAATGCCTGAAAGGTTCGCTGCTGGTGGGTTTGAACCTTAATGACTCTGTTGGGAATAATTCGGGTGTTAAATGTTTGAAAGGGAACGTGTAATTGGGGTTGTGTTTTATATGATAGGTGCTAACGGCGGGTGGTGATATATAATGGATTTTTTCTGTATACAGTTTAAGTTTGTTGACGTGGATTGTGTCAGTGTCTCTTTGAAGTGGTTGATTTGGTCGATCTATGCGGACCACATTTGGTGAAATAATTTCTAATATTGTGTGAGGTCCTGTGAAATATGGCGCAAGTTTCCCTGTATTTGGGTGGTGATATAATTTTACTAACACTAGATCACCTACTTCGAAATGTGGTTGCTTGTGTCGTTGGTCATAAGTGTTTTTGTCTTGTAAATGTTTGTTTTGTGTGCGTGTGTGTGCAATTTTTCTAGCTTTGTCGATATCTGGGTACGGTGTGTTATGATTAGAGATTTCTGGGGGTAGGATACCAAACATTAAGTATATGGGTGGAAAACCTGTGGTAGAGTGGGGTGTCTTGTTATATATAAGTGTAACCTTCTTGACCAACTTGGTCCATGCGACCTTAGGATTTTCTAGGTGTAATAACCTAAGTTTTCCCGTGAGGGTGGCGTTCAGGCGTTCACATAGGCCGTTGGCTTGTGGGTTGTTGCTGGTTGTGATTAACGGGTGAATATTTCTATTAAGGAGAAAACTACGAAATTTGGGTGAAGTGAAGGCAGGGGCTCTATCCGTAAGAAGGCGTTTTGGAGAACCATCCTGGAATACTCGTTTAAGTACCTGTTGGTAGGTGGTGGTACTGGTGGATTTAGATGGAAAAGCCCACGCGTAGCGTGAAAAATGATCGACTACCACATGGAGGTATATCTTGGTGTTGCCATATTTGGCAAATCCTGCTATGGTGTCCAGAGATAAAAGGTCGAAGGGTTCTTTAGATTCCGGAGGTTGACTTAATTCTCCGTAAGTGGGTCCTACTGGACGTTTTGTTAATTGGCAGGTGGGACAGGTCTTAACTTTTTGTTTAATATCTTTTGACATACCTTGCCAGTAATATTGTGTGGAGATAATTCGTGACATTTGGGAAATACCGGGGTGATTGTATTGTGTGTGTACTGTTTGTAAGAGTTGTTGTATGAGTGGTTTTGGAAGTATAATCTTGGTTACACCTTTTCGGGAAACTGTATGTAATCCATTATGATCAATGGTCAAACTAGACTCTTTCGATGGAGGAGGTTGGTGGGTCTTGATAAGGGTGGCGTCCAAGAATCCACAAAACGGGTTACGGGACAAGAGATCTGCTTCATATTGTAGTTTTCCCTTTATGTAGCGGACCTCATATTCGTAACTCGATAGTCGTAAACTCCATCGAAACAGTCTACCGGACGGGTTCTTGATGGTTTTCAACCACTGCAATGCGTGATGGTCAGAAAATATTGTAAACTTTCTGCCCATAAGATAGATGCGAAACTTCTCCACACTCTCAACGATTGCTAAGCACTCAAGTTCAGAGATGGAGTAGTTTTTCTCGTGTGGGCGCAATGTTCGGCTGAAATATTGAACTGGATATACGTTTCCGTCAGGGTGAACTTGTTTGAGAATGCCTGCTATACCGAGGGTGGATGCATCGCAATACACTTGGCATGGCAGACCTTCTTTGTAAAGGTGTAAAATGGGGTGTTGTGTGAGGTTTCCTTTCAGGTCAATGAACGCCTCTTGACAAGCTTCATTCCAGTTCCACACGACGTCCTTTTTGAGGAGATTGTTGAGTGGTGCTCGCAAGCGAGCGTATTCCGGAATGAATTTGTTATAGACGTTCACAGCGCCTAAGAAGGATTGTAGTGTTTTTCGGTTGTGTGGTTGTTTAATGGCGTGGATGATGTCGGTATTGCGTGTAAGTGGTGTAATTGTACCAGCTGTGATGGTGTAACCTAGAAAATTTATGGATTGTTTAAAAAATTCGCATTTTGCGAAGTTAAGTTGTAACTTCTCCGCTTCGCAAAAGGCGAAAAATTGTCGCAGGTGGTTTTGATGTTCCTCCAATGTGTTGGAGTAAATGATGAAATCATCAAAGTAATGTGCCACACAGTCAAGTCCGTGTCTCTGTAGGACCTGACTTATGGCTCGTTCGTAAATCTGAGGACTGGTTTTTAACCCGAAAGGTAATCGAGTGGGTTGGTATAATCCTTCAAAGGTGGCAAATGCTAACAGTGGTCGAGAATCGGGGTGTATTGGGACTTGCCAATACGCAGAGGATATGTCGGCCGTGGAGAAATATTTGGCCTGTGCGAGGCGGTCTAGGATATCCTCGATTCTCGGGAGGGGATGGACATCAGAGCTGATTAGCTCATTCACCTTCCTATAATCGATACAAAACCGTTTGGTCTTGTCGCGCTTAGTGACGAGGGTGACAGGGCTCGAGAAAGGTGAAAAAGATTGCTCTATGATGCCGTTCTCCAGCATTTGTTGTATTTGGTTACGGATTTCTTGTTGGTCACATATCGGAACACGATATGGACGTATGGTGATTATTTTTTCGGAATTCGTGGGTATTTTTACTGGTGGAATACGTAAGCATGGTACGTTGAATTTGTCCTGTGAAAAAATGTGAGTGTACCTTTGTAGAAGTGTTGTGAACTGTGGTGTATAGTGAGTGTTAGGTGTTGTGTTGTAGTATGCATGGGGTAAAGGGTTTTGTTGTGTATTAGTGTGAGTGTCGAGTTCGTTGTGTGGGTTGGTCATGTGAGAGTTGTGCAACGGTGTGTGATCACCTATGTTTTTGGTATGCGAGTTATCCCGCTGTGTGGGTGCGTTTTGGACAGGTTCATAAGTTGAAGTTGTTGTGGTTTGATTATTTGAGGGCATGTAAAAAGGGCAATTGGCTTTAGTGAAAAAGGGGCATGTAGATAAGTGGGGTTTTCTCAATGAATGCACGCAATGGTTGTCATAGGCGGAAAGTTGGGATGTGGGGAAAATTTTTTGTGACATCGCCTGACACTGCCAGTACGTGCATACATTGGACACATGATTAAAATGGTAGGAAAGGGTAGACAATGGGGCGCCCAGCTGGAGTATAGTGCATTTATTAAAATCTATGGTTAATCTGAATTTATGGAGGCTATTGATACTAAGAATTCCGAATGGCAATGGTGCATTCACTACATGGAAATACTCCTTTCGTGATATTTGTCCTATTGTCAGCGGGATAGATAGTTTACCCATGGTTTTTGCAAATCCGTTTAGGGTTTGGAGGTGTAGTGAATGTCCCTCAAGGGTTAAATTAGGCAGGTGGGTTTTTAGCATATGATAAATATTATATGGCACTATACTCAGGCTGGCGCCTGTATCAATTAAAAAGGGGCATGATACATTAGGGGTTAGAAAAAGTTTGACAGTCAGTTGGTTTAGGGATCCTACCTCAGTCTCGAAAGGGCTGCCCGGCTGAGGTGTCTCTGGCTTGACTTGGTTGTGATGAAATCGGAACTGGTGATTTTGGGACCGTTTGCACTGTCCGGACTTTTTCGTGGGTCGTCGGGATTGGTCGACGTCGGCATTCGCTGTGCCAGTGTCTCGCGCCGCAGAACTTGCAGTTGGACGGCGGAAGAGGTGCATTCCATGCACCTGGGCGTCGGGATGTGCTGTGGTACGGACCCGACATTGTGGGTGGTTGATCTTCTCTGGATCGCGTTGCCGGTACACTGGGCCCGTGGATCCGCTGTACCAGCCGGAACCATTCTCCTAGGTTCTCGGGAGGTACTACGCGGACTAGGCGCTGGTCGCTGAATGGCAGTCCTTCTGTCAGCGTCTCGAGGATCACCTCTTGTGGAAGTCCTAGTTGCAATCCCATGGCGGTTTTTTCCCGGTAGTAGGTCTCTAAGTTGGCTTGTCCAGTGAGCTTCATGGCGAAATATTTCGCAAAGGACGCTTCGCTTGACTCAGGGTAGAGATCTAGGAGGATTTGTCTCACCTGGAAATAACTCCGGTCGGCCAGCCGAAGTTTCCTGAAGAGCTCCAGGGGTTGTCGCACCAGGTAGTTTGGCAGGCGCAGTAATTTTTCTTGTTCTTCCATGGATGCGTCTTCCATTTTTCGGTCGAACGTCTGGAAAAACTGTGTCGCGCTGTATGTGCCGTCGAAAGGCGAGATTGCCGACTCCGCTCCATCAGAAATGTTTACTCGCGTCAGGAGCGTTGACAACTGGTTGACGGCGTCCGCTAGGGGCGCAGTTGTCTCTCGGTCGGTCATCTCCTGTCTTTCTCTTGCCGGTTCGTTCTCTCTTACTTCTTGCCTTCTTTCCATTGTTTCCGTCGGACCGTCTGACTTTACGCCTATGGGATCCTGATTTAATTCCATCTCACTATCCTGTCGACTCTGTGTAATATGATGGAATTGGTTATTACACTATAATACTTGATGTATTACACTGTTGTAGAATCCTGTCGACTTAACCGTTCTGTGGCAATATCGTTGCGGGGTTTCTTATTGTTGGATGCGAATGGTGAGATTTGGTTGAAGCGCAGTCGTTGAGTGGTAAGTGAAGCACACAGTTAGGAATAATCAGGACACATGATGAGGTTTGAAAATAAAAGGCAACTGGATTGGAGGGAAGAAAGCTTGAGAAGAGTTGAGCGATTTGACTTATTAATTAGTTGATCACATGGCGATGATGGGATTTAGATGAAATGAGCGGAGGGAGAGAGATCTCTAGAGTAGATGTTACCTTGTTGGAAGCGAAGGAGCAACTGTCCGAACTCGGCGAGAGCCACTGAACAACTGTAGGTGTTGTTCCTATGAGAGCGAAAACGTAACTGACCATTCTTGCTTTCCGATTTAACACCAAGACTCAGTTTCTCTCTGATTGGTTGAGAGATGATCACCTGATCTTTCCCTATTGGTTGACCTATTTAGATGCTATCTTCTGATTGGCCGGCGGCTTCCTTTGGTGTTAGTTACGCCCGGTCGGGGTCAGGAAGTGTCGTGTTTGTTTGACGCTTATAACTTCGACGGATATTAGATACGTCCTGTCTTTGCCGGAAATATTGGGTGTTAGCTTTAACATTTATAACTTCTGGTCACTAGATACGTCCTGTTTTTCCAGGAAGTGTTGGTTTAAACTTAGCTCGCAGGGACCTGGGGTCAGAAGGTTAACTGCGTCGTTATTAATAAATATGCTCTCCTCTAGATCTACTTTCTATGTCTTTTGTTACTTTCTTTCCTCCAGTTACCTTATTCTTTTATTAAATCTTTGAAAATCATACATGGTACATACATAGTGGGTCGGGGTTGCATTTAATTATATACAAATTATGACATATATGTACATTTTTCACATTACATTAAAATATCAAAATTCACGGCTAAGTACAATAAACTTATCCCTGGATTCCTTTTGACATTTTTAGATTATAAATCAGGGGATGAACGTTTTTATAATCTTTATTATTAAAAAATAGTATTATTACCATTATTACTATATAGATTTACCATTCTAACCAATTAATTAATATTCAACATTTATTATTTTTGCCCCTGAGAAATAATACTTTCAATATGAAATAATTTAATGACATTATTATTAAAAATAAATTATAGTTATTTTTTTCTTGTGATGCACACATTATGTAAAAATTTCATAATCAAGTCTACTCAATATTTAAAAAAAAAATCACACAAAAATAATATATTATATATAAGATTTATTATTTAATAAAAAATATCATAAACCAATATATATAGGAGTTCTGCGCTATCACTTTGGGCGGCTGCTAATCAAATTGTCAGCCAATCAGAGTAGACCACGTGACCCACTTTTGGCGGGATTTCTCCCAAGAGGAATTGTTATAAGATTGCTCTATGAAACTTCCACCTATATAGTTTTATTTTTTCTTTTGAACACTTTCTTCTTTTACCTCTTCTTCTTTTTTTTTTTTTTGAAGAAAATGTTATCCACACTTTAAGATAAACTTCTGTATTTTTTCCTACTTATTTTAAATGAGAAAGAGATTGAATATATATATTTTAAAAAATATATTTTCATTAACCGTTTGTCTTTTTATTTATCTCCAAAGTTACAAAAAAGTCATCCCACTATCCAAATTGATAAAAAAAGAGTTCTATAAATTTTAAACTATAAAATTTATTGATCTAAAGCTGAAATATGTTAAGGCATTATATTTTGGGGGAGGTTTATTATTATATATTTTATAAAATTATTTAACAAAGATGGGCTGGTTTCTTGAATATTTGAAGATAAAATGTTTTTTTTTTTTTTGTGCTTATCCCTAGTACAGGTGGTACAGGCCATGATAATCATGGTGGGTAGTAGTTGGCGATTGCTTTTACTGTAAGTGCACCACATGTCTACACATATGAAAAGCAGTTCTACTTTGCACTTACAAATATGCTGATAAAAAGGTAAATGAGGTTTTGACGATATGATAACTTGATACATTGCTATACAATAAAGAGAAATATATTAGGGGAATGGACTGATTCATCAGTGGTAAATCGTTCCAAACTATTTCATAAATTTACCAGACTCCCCGATACTATTAAAAAGGCTTTTATTCTACTCAAAAGATGACACTCTATCTGCATGTCCGGCTTTGGGGAATGTGAGAGTAATTCTCTTCCAGAAGATTACTTATGAAAATAATTCTCTATATGTTTTTTATTGGAAAAAGTGTGTGGATGTGTATGTCTTCTTCTTCTTCTTTCTTATCTCCACTCAATCATATTAGGGTATCAAGCTTGTTTGACAACCATCATGACTGTGTGAAGTAGAATGCGTCTGCCTTTGTCATTAAGACTGGGAGAACTACTCAGTGGCAGGCCGACTTAGCTCCAAAAAAATGACCGCTTCTGACATGAGGAACAGACACCATGTGCAGCCGCTCCTAACATGGAGTACACACGCTGCTCATTCTGTATACCTGAATTAGGAGCTCTTACAGGGTACTATCAGCCGGGCCAGCTGAGCCCAGGTTTTTAGCGAGCTTGTTACTGCTCCCCCTCCTCCTTTTTCATCCGGGCTTGGGACCGGCAAAGGCGGAGTTTGGATGTGTGTGTGCAATGTGAAAGTACAAGGATGGCAACTGTATAAGTGCTCACAATACCCAACTCACTCCAGACCATATATACAGTTGCCCGGCCATCCTTGCAGTCCTCTATTTGGCAGACATCAATCCAGAAGAGGAAATCCATTCGAACAAGGCACCTTTGTTGGCCAGTATTGTGATCAGGGTGCACGGACCGATCTGATCTGCTCCATGAACAAGACACTACCCACCATTGGCAAAAGTAGTGAAAAACAGGACCAATGTATTGGCTTTATACAAATTCTGGGGAATAACACAGTCCAAAAGGTGTAACATAGAAGAGGAACCCAACTTGAGGAAAAATTGATGTTTTTCTTCACTTTCTGTTGATACATATTATGTTGCTTCTGTTTACACATCTAGGAGAATCCTGTATGGGACAGGTGTCCTTAAAAAATTCTTTGTTGTTGTTGTAGATGGCACTCTATATAGTTACCTTCCAATAACTACAATTTCTGCACAAATATAATATTTTCCTTCTTTTTAATAAATACATTTAAATAGAGTCCACACACAGAATTATAGAAGCCTCATTCTTGAAAAAGTAATCCTAAAAAAACAAGAAAACCTAATACTGAAATGTAACTGTCATGGCTCTTTTATGATATTAACTCTGTTTAGAAACTTAGAATTCTCTCCAACATCCCGAAGAAAAAGATTAAGATCCCTTATGTGTCTAACTTTTTAAACAGTAATTTAAATCTCAACATTTACTATGTTGTTAGTAGGATTGAAATAGTCTAGAAAATACCAGACTTCACGTGGGGGTCAGGAAGAATTATTAAAAATTGATTACAAATTACAAGCTACATGCTGAGAGTATCATGAAAACACGATTTTTTTAAGTTAGTATAGTAGTTTTATTACCAACTCTCTAAAATATAAGAGTACCTATATATATCAAATATAGTATATTTCAAAATATTATAAATATATTCAATATAAAATATAAACCACATTTATAATAGAGACCTAAAATTTGTAATTTTCTTATAGTTTAAAATTTATTTTTAAATTCTATACATTTTATGCAAAAAAAAAATATTATCCATATATAATCGTTTACTAAAATAAAAAAAATAAAAAATCTCAGAGAAAAATATTTTAATTAATTTTGACTTTTGACCAACTTTCTATAAAGTTCCAAATAGCGCAAGGTAAACTGTAGGTTGCACTAAAATATTGATCTCTATGAAGGAGGGAAAAGTTGAAAAAAAAAATTTGACCACAGGCAAGAATGTTATTCTAGAATCGATTGCGCAGTTCGATATGACCTTGACCCGGTGTGGAGTTATTGTTCATTGTGGCGCGTAGAATATCTATTTACCTATCTTGTCCTTAGGAAGGCGTTAGTATAGCAGTGCCTTACTTTGGTTTTACTTAGCTTACCCGTTGTACAACGCTATTACTCTAGAAGCATATATTGACACTTCATTTTTACATATAAATTTATCGATTAACTTAACATTTTTATCCTTTTTTAATTATTATTTTTATTATCCCTAGTACACGTGGTACTGACCTTGATAATCATGTTGGATTAGTAGTTAGCGAATCCTTCTACTGCAAATGCACCACGTGTTTGCATATGTAGAAAGCAGTTCCAACTTTTACCCTTACAAGTACCCCGTTTGGATACTTAAACTCACTGGTGAGGTTGGGCTTTTTCGAGGATCGGGGATCATTGAAGCAATGTTTTCTTCAGAAAAAAAAGCCCAATACGGGATTCGATCCCTGGCTATAGAGACGGAATATAGATGGCGCATAGTTTTGACAGGAGAGGTACCTTTTCTTTCTATTAGCCTATATAATGTACAAATATTTTGTTATTATTTCCTAAGTTGGTGGGTTACGCGGTGGTCGGGTTCAACGGAATCTCAGACCTGCCAATCACATCACTTTCCTCCAGCACTTGTCAGGGAAGTTTCCTCGAAAACTGAATCGGTGCTGGATCAAATGGACATGTGCACGCAGGGCCACTGAACTAGGGTTCTCTTGTCCCCTGGTCCATGGGACACTGGGCTTGGTATTTGTAGCCTCCTTGATTCTATCGCTTCATATTGGACATTTAGAGATCGTTACGTTCTCCATTTTGTGGCGTAGATTGTGAAATTACATATTTAATGGGTCTTTGATTCTGTTTCTTCGTTTTGGACACTTGACCCTTGTTGATTCCTTGCTCTTTGCTTCTCTCATTGCTTCTCTTCTATTTTATAAATTTTAATTGGTACTTGCCTTTAGAAGAAATGTCCCAGTCATCATTAAGTTTGTCTTTACAAATTTTCTATGTGACAATATGCAAATAAATGTAGGAGAAATTCGAAAACTAATTCTGGATCTTTGTTGAAGGGCATGTTAGCCAGAAAGATCAAGAAATAAAAGAAATAGGAAAAGAAACCAAACCCTTGATTCCTAATTGATTGTGTCAGAATATTATAAACACATTAATCTAAATAAATATATCATTTTGCTTTGTGGTGAAATAAAAAAAAAATTGTGCCAAAAATAAATGACATTTTTAAATAGTGGGAATAAAAAAGCACCGTTTCGATCTTTTTTTTTTTTAGGGTAAATAGGAAAGACAAATAGTATTTTCTGTGATCAATGCCTTGAGCGTCCCAAATGAAAGGGGCTATACCGCCGCGATGATTGAAGTCCGAGGTTGTCAGCCAAGGACTGCGGAGATCACTTTCAGAAGATTGACATCCAATCGTAGGTCCAAGGTCCGCGCTGTCACAGCCAGGGTGAGCTCTCAAGGTGACAGTCGGGTCAATGAGGCGGAGGTTGTCATTTAGTGTTGTTACAGGCGTTTACTGTCACACGGCACCTCGGGGTGGCCAGGGCAGTGTTGACATGTGTGATGTTTGTCGTTATAGAAGTGTACTGAGATGTCACATGGCACCTCGGGGTGGCCAGGACAGTGTTGACATGTGTGGGTAGTGTTGACATGTGTTATGTTTGTCGTCAGAGAAGTGTACAGAACTGTCACAGAGTAACTCATCTTGGCCAGGGCAGTGTTGACATCTGTTATGTTTGTCGTCAGAGAAGTGTACAGAACTGTCACAGAGTAACTCATCTTGGCCAGGGCAGTGTTGACATCTGTTATGTTTGTCGTCAGAGAAGTGTACAGAACTGTCACAGAGTAACTCATCTTGGCCAGGGCAGTGTTGACATCTGTTATGTTTGTCGTCAGAGAAGTGTACAGAACTGTCACAGAGTAACTCATCTTGGCCAGGGCAGTGTTGACATTTGTTATGTTTGTCGTCAGAGAAGTGCACAGAACTGTCACAGAGTAACTCATCTTGGCCAGGGCAGTGTTGACATCTGTTATGTTTGTCGTCAGAGAAGTGTACAGAACTGTCACAGAGTAACTCATCTTGGCCAGGGCAGTGTTGACATGTGTTATGTTTGTCGTCAGAGAAGTGTACAGAACTGTCACAGAGTAACTCATCTTGGCCAGGGCAGTGTTGACATTTGTGATGTTTGCCGTTATAGAACTGATTTGTCACATGTCACCTCAGCTTGACAGGACGGTGTTGACACGTGTAATGTTTACCGTCACAGAAGTGTACTGAATCTCCTATGGCACTTCGGGCTGTCTAGGACAGTGTTGACATGTGCGGGCAGTGTTGACATGTGTGGTGTTTATTGTCACAGAGGTGTACTGAACTGTCCAACGGCACCTCGGCGTGGCCAGGGTAGTGTTGACATGTGTGATGTTTGCCGTCACAGAAGTGTACTGAATCTCCTATGGCACTTCGGGCTGTCTAGGACAGTGTTGACATGTGCGGGCAGTGTTGACATGTGTAATGTTTGCCGTTATAGAAGCATACAGAACTGTCACATGGCACCTCGACTTGCCCAGGACAGTGTTGTTTGTCGTCTCAGAAATGAACTAAATTCTCACAGAACACCTAGGACTGGCAAATGTAAAATTTATCAAGTGCCTGTCAGCACGCAAAAAAATACAACGACATTTGTACATACACACAAAAAGTAATAATAATGTGTGAGGCAATACAAAAAGGTAAATGAATCCAGAATACATTATATCAAAATTAGCACTTATCTTCATCCTTGTCTTGTTGGAGCGAACACAGGTAGGCAAGGGAGAGCAAGCAAAAATTCCAAAGCAAAAGAATGTCGTTACCAAACGACTCACTCAGAAAAGGTCCCTTGCTTGACCTTTAAACTTTCTTTGTAAAAACATGGCTGCGTTTTCCTAATTACAAGGCTTAAGACAATTTTTGACAATTTAAACAATTTTATTGATTCTTCTAATCAATTTTTACAAAGGTGGGAAAAATATATAATAAAATAGTAAATAAAGGGTAGATAAAATGTAGGGGAATATATATAGTTGTGTACAAATTTCTTCAGAAAGGAAGGCTTCCCCACCTTGAGAGAGTTCTCCTAGAAGGATTAAGAGAAATCAGCTCACTAAGCAAATACAAAATCATTTTTGAAGATAACTGAAAGGTATAAAAATGTTTAGGGAGAAAAACACAGCCACATCAACAAATAGTTTAACTCCCGACGTTTTAGTGACTTCCTATAACTCTCTTCAGGGGAATGATCTTCAAAAATGATCTTCCAAAATAAAAATGTTTATATGTCAAATAAATTAAGACGGGTATAGGTTTACCTCTTGGTACACCACTAGAAATGACAGCAGCCACCGTATCAAACAGATAGCTGTGATTGTCTTTTTTAATTGATTGGTCAAAAGTCGGATATAGGTCGACATAAGTTCGACATGTCACCTGTAGTGACATTTCTTTCGTTGGTGTTCTAGTAACTCGTCCTTATCTACTTCGTCAGCCTCAAGGACGAGTTGTCTGGTGACAGATTTAACTACAGGATGACCAACGTTGTTAGTTGAACTAGCTCCTTGTCATCGCGGTCAGGGTCGTCGCTCTTTGAGAAATTCTTTTTTTTTTATTTGCATAGTTACTCCCTACCACTGTTGCACATTGGGGCCGGAATATTTATAAGTTATAAATATTACTGTTAACGAGTATTTTTAAATATTTAAACACATTTTTTAGAAATATATATATTTTTTAATACATATTTTTGGTAAAATTCGCTAAAACTTTTGTTTTTAGTACTTTAAACTAATGCCGTGTGGAAAGCAGTTCCTTCTTCTAGAATATCCTTGATGGTTTAAAAAATCGATATATTTTAATTTGTGAATCAATATATACTTTTTTGTTCCGTCAAATGGATAATCTATTACGTAGATAGGCGTTGTCTTCTTTATAAATTTTCATCTTCTAGTCATTATATAGTTTATTTGATTAAAAGAAAAGATAAAGAAACAGAGGGAGATACAATATGATGTATAAATGTATTGACAATATGCAGATATATTATTATTTTGTATAAAGATTATTAAGAGATTGTACATAGAATATTAGCCCGTTGAAGAGCAGTATATTTTGCTCGAAAGCTTTCAAATTCAAAATTAAAAGAAAATTTTTACCTGATTTTTATTTTTCCTCTTTCAAATAATTTATAGGTAACTATTTCTCGCATAAAGATATATTTTTTACAAAGGAAAATTTTGCATAAGTGAATGAAAGCTCTATGAAGCTGTGTCGAATCAAGAAATTCCAGAGTAGTCTCTGTGTTTCATTGGCTGTTTCTATTATTCAGTCTATTGTCATTGGTCTGCAATAGCAGTTTAAGAGGAGAACGTTGATGTATTCTGAAATTGTTTTCTTGGACGTCTTCTTCCAGTTAGATTGTAGAAGGTAATGTGGAAGAGAATTATGTCTAGGTTGATGACCCAATCATCTAAGCTGATTTATTCTGACTCTACTGATGAGGGACTTCTGTTTGTTGCTGAGTGAGGGATTTCTTTATGATAAGGTCAGTTGAAGAGTATTTAGTAGAGTATGTTGTTTCTTTGTTGCGTGTAGATTATTTATTGTGTTAAATCTTTTCTTCAAATCAAAAACGATATAAAACGAAGTAAAATAGACTTTACGTATATAATATATCCAAACTTCCGTTTCGAAAGCTCACTTATTATTTTTTTATATTAAATCTTTATTATTATTATTATTATTTTGGCTTATCTCGTTTCTCTCTTTTTAAGAAAGGATTTTTTTCCGTTAGAGTCGCTTTTTTAAATAAAAATTGTAAAAATTATTAGGGAAATCTGTAAGTATAAAATTGAGAGCAAGGTAATACATATATCTAGAACCTATGTATATAATATTATATCAAAATAATTATAGCCCTATATATACATATTTCCCATATAACTTTGCATATTCTAATTTCTCTCCCTACTTTTTCTCTATATCTCTCAGGAGAGTCTGCATATAAGACTGAAGGTATTTATAAAGGTTTTGGTTGATTTATTGATTGATTGAAAGAAAATTATTGGGAGAGATATATTCGATTTATATATTATATTTTTTAGTTATATTTATAAAAACATCTTATTCCTGAAAAAAGTTTTAAATTTGATAGAATAAATATATTCGTTTTCAGTTTCTCTGCTCACTTGAGAAGGTCCTGGAATACAGTGGCGCCATACTTCCCTTGAGATCTTGAGTTCTTCTCTTTATTTCTTCATAACTTCCCATCCATTCTATCAGTCTGATTCTTCTTATCGTTTCCTTTCATTCATTTTACCCTCCAGAAAAAAATATTTTCACGTCGATTCATTTCTTCTTCATTTATATATTCCATTCTAAGTGTT
This sequence comes from Cordylochernes scorpioides, assembly GCA_030710605.1. Taxonomy (NCBI): domain Eukaryota; kingdom Metazoa; phylum Arthropoda; class Arachnida; order Pseudoscorpiones; family Chernetidae; genus Cordylochernes; species Cordylochernes scorpioides. The sequence goes on from CP092870.1 coordinate 95,834,520, forward strand.
TTATCTTTATATAATGGGGATAAGAAATGAAAATAGGCACATAGAGTATGAAACTCTCTTAAAGTGGAATAAAAACTTGCATGAGTGTATACGTTGTTAAATGTAGTTGTTTAAAAACGTTAATCTTTTTTTTTTTTTTTTTTGTACAGAGATGAAAAAACGCACACTAAACACTCTCTCTTTCTCCCCTTACCCCAAATGTTGGGCGGAAGTGGTGCCACGTGCGCGCGCAGACAGATGTGGAACTTCCGCCACGTGTTTCCTTCACTTTTTGTGAAGGTTTGTTTACCTCCCTCCCCCTCCAGACGTGTCCTGTCATTTTTCTTCTTCAACACATGTCAATACACCATTGGACCAGAGCCTCTCTTAATGGCACATTCTGATATGCCCTACTGAGCTATTTTTCTGTCTTCTTTAGGTGAAAGCTTTATTTTAGGATCTTCCGAGACGTGATTATTGCTGGTTGAAACTTTAGGTGAAAGCGCTCATCTTTACATATTTTTTAGTGCCATTTTTTTTCACGTAAAACCAATTTTTGATTCCCATATTAATGCTTGTATGTGGGGCCCCTTCTTCCATCTTTAATTCTAGCATATTAATAATTATGCTTCTTTTTTTACTACCATTGTGTGACTTGTTTTATCAATAAAAATGTATAAAAATCTTTAATTCTAGCAATATATTTAGAGACACTATCTCTATTTATATATTTTAAATTGAAAATTACAGTTTCAACTTTTATTTGTTTGTCAAAAACCCGGGGAATTTCACGAATAATTTTTCCTCGAGCACAGCTCTCTTCTGCTTAAAGAAAATGACAACACTCAAAGACAAATAAGCATGTTTAGATAACATAAGTAAACAGAACATCATAACGCCCTCTGTAAGGTGAGGATGGAACTACAGGCAACCCTACTCTTCCTTTTAAAATAAAGGACGACCTTTCCTATAATTAGAGAACTGAAAGGGAAAAGAATTGGGGGAAAGCTAGATTCCTCAATGGTGAACTTTCCATACTACCGAGGAGAAAGTACATGAAGTAATGAACTGAAAATAAAAAAGAATTGAGGGAAGGCTAGAATGACTCATCAATGGTGAACTTCTACACAACAGATACCGAGAGGAAGAACAGAAAGTAGTAGACTGAAGTGAATTGGTGGAAGCTTAGACTGACTCATCAATAGTGAACTTTCTATACTACCGAGGAGCTCCAACATCTGGCTCGCTCGAATCAGCCTCCGCCATATATTAGGCATTACTCGGTCGAGTCCGATTAAATCAGCCCTGCCAGGCTCCTAGACATCCTACCTAGAGTAAAAATATTATTTTCTAAAGGAGAAAGTACATGAAGTAATGGACTGAAGATAAAAAAAGAATTGAGGGAAGGCTAGAATGACTCATCAATGGTGAACCTTCCACACAACAGCTACACCAAGAGGAAGAACAGGAAGTAATGGACTGAAGTAAATTGGTGGAAGTTTAGACTGATTCCTCAATGGTGAACTTTCTACACTGCCGAGGAGAAAGTATAGGAAGTAATGAACTGAAGATGGAAAAGAATTGAGGGAAGGCTAGAATGACTCATCAATGGTGAACTTTCCGCACAACAGCTACATCGAGAGGGAAAACAGGAAGTAATGGACTGAAGTGAATTGGTGGAAGGCTAGCCTGATTCATCAAAAGTCAACCTTCCATACTACCGAGGGAAAGTACAGGAAGGAGTGGCAAACTTCCAAGAGCTGATAGTGTCGGCCGTTTCAACATGGGTCAGAGAGGGAGAGCGTGGCGTGCGTCCATTGTGACAGGGGATAATTGTCCACGGGAGGACTGACGTGTCACACAGCTGCGACACCCTAGACACTATAAACCTTCACTATACAACAGATGGAGGATACCCAGTCACCATCCCCTCTCTAATTATGTGGGGTTGAACCGAAGATGTGAGATGTACGATTAAATAAATAAATACCTTAACTAGGATTTCCTGAAGGTCATTCCAAAACATCAAAATCCGGTTTACAAATGAAAATCAAAATACACAATAATATATAATTTTAAAATAAATAAATTTACATTCGTGTGTGTGTGTGCATCTGTGTATTTAACTTTTCTCTAAACTATAAAATAATTATACCGCACACTTCTTGCGTTTTTCGTTCTTCCTCTGCTCAACAATCCAACTTATATGTTGCGACGTAATAAATACGTATTTCCATATATCCTATTATTCTAGCTGGATTGTTATAAGATGAAGAGTAGGTCAAGCAAAGAAAGTCTCAAGTACGAAAAAAAAAAAGCTGCGGTAAAAGTATTTCTCAATTTTGGGAAATGAAGAAAAACCATCAACGATATTCCAATAGCAGCGCTGCTGAGGAAGAAAACGGCATGCAAATACTGACACCGAAACATGCAAATTTGGCATTGCTACACTTTCATAATATAAGATAGATTAAGAAAATCAGGAATAAAAAAGTTGAAAGAGAAAATTGAGAGAGGATCTTGTGGTTTGTGAAGGTTAAAGTGAGAAGAATTGCGGGGTTATATATTAAATAAGATGAAAAATGTACTGGAGGATAAACAAAGATTATATAAAGAGAAGAGATCAAGATAGAGAAGTTATGGTACCACTCGATACCAGGACTTGCTCAAAACAGAAAAACTGAGGAAGAAGCTACATAGACTAAACACCTGGATTATTATTTACTTATTATAAAACGGCACGTCGAAATGTGTTCTTTCAAAATCTCGAAATATATTTAGAATGAAGAGAGCCTTCTAACAAATATCTTAGATGATTCAGGCAGATAGATATGTACAGCTGGATGAACTCTTCAAACCTCTTACATTAGGCTTCATTTGCTCATCGCGGGCAGCAGATCTACAAAATCCTTTTGTTTCTACACAAAACAATGTGTTAAATAACTTTACTAAAAATGCATATTCCATCAAAATAAACTTGAATGGCGATGTCAGCTATTGACCATTTTTGGAACCTTTCAAATTAAGATCAATGGCATCAGTACCAATAGTAAATTCAGAACGGGTATACAGTCTGAAATAGCTAGTTTCTCAAAGAGAAAGACGAATATCAAAATAAATTTAAAATAAGGTGTCAGTTATTGACAATTTTTTGTAACCTTTCAGATTCAGGTCAATGGTATCAGCTCCATTGGCAAATTCAGAAGAGAAAGAGAACGGTATACAGTCTGAAATAACTAGTTTCTCAAAGAAAGATGACTATCAAAAGCAAAATAAATTTAAAATATATAAGGTGTCAGTTATTGTCCTTTTTTCAAACTGATTCAGGTCAATGGTATCAGCTCCATTGATAATTTAGAACGGGCATACAAACAGTCTGAAATTTTTAGTTTCTCAAAGAAAGACGACTATTAAAAGTAAAATAAATTTTAAAGAGAGATGTCAGTTATTGTCCATTTTTTCAAATATCAGATTCAGCTCAATGGTATCAGCTCCATTGGCAAATTCAGAAGAGAGAGAGAGAACGGGCATACAGTTTAAAATAGCTAGTTTCTCAAAGAAATGCGACTATTAAAAGTAAAATAAATTTTTAAAAAGATGTCAGTTATTGACTATTTTTGCAACCTAACATATTCAGGTCAATGGTATCAGCTACATTGGCAAATTCAGAACGGGCATACAGTCTGAAATAGCTAAGTTCTCAAAGAAAGATGACGGAAGATAATATAGAAAAAAGAAAAGTAGGATTAATCCTGATAGGTTTTCAAGATATGTCGTGTGGGCAGATCAAAGAAAATTTGGTGGGCCTCCAGTGTGAAGTATTTACTTCCACAGCGGGGCCCCTCAACTGTCAAGGCCTCTTGCGACAGTCAGGACGTTGTTGTTTGTCCGCTACTTGGGTGGAAATATCTTCAAGTGGCATCTTTCCTCCACATACCACATTTCTATCATTGCAACGTGTTTGCATATTATAGTTAATATCACTTTGATAACACACGTTTATCATCATGGCGGGTAGTTATTCACTCTTTAAGGTAAATGCACCACATCTGCACTCGTGAAAAAAACATAAGAAAGTTTCGTTTTTTTTTGTCGCCGATCATCTATTTTATTATTTTTTGAAAGAGACACAGGTAATATTGTTTACACTTGGTTATCATGTATGTCTTCAATAAAAGTCACTGTGTATCAAATATCTTTCAGAATTATTGTCTGAATCCCGATATACATCCTATAAAAGGTACAACTTCCTTAATTGTTGTGTCCATGAGTGTATATATACATGAATAAATATATAGACTTTGAATTTAAAAAGTGTTAGAGTTCTGTTTGCTTACTTGAAATTACTAGTAGTATTGACTTTGTGTAAAAATTAAGAATCATCCAGAATTAATTTTTAAAAAGATGTCTAATCGGGATTCGATCTTGATTGTCATTACGCTACCTGACAACAACTTAACTCCTATATTTCACAGCCAAAAGGACATGTGGGACACTTACAGAATACGGGGAGTCGCAATCATAATTGCCCTGACCTTGTACTACTGCAACATCAGCAGAGATTAAAATAGATTTATTGTAGTTATTAAAACATCTCAATTTATGCGCTCTTATTGTATTCCTCAATAGTATGAATACTTCATTCATTATTGGAGAAAATTCATAGAAATTTTGATAGTTTCCAGAGATGGCTAAAATTAAATATTTTAAGATGGAGAGGTATGGCCTAACACTTGAGAATGGAACGTACTTAGCAACAATAAAACTGAAGAAGAGTTGGACTGATGGACTGGATGGGAAGCAAAGATGAAAGAAAGCAAAGAACTCAAGATAGAGAAGTATGGTCTCACCTGAGAATAGGACTTGCTTAAAAACAAGGAAACTGAAGAAGTATCGGACTGGTGGACTGGATAGTAAACATGGATGAAATAAGGCGAAGAACTCAAGATAGAGAAGTATGGCATCACTTGAGATCAGGACCTTCTTAACTATAAGGAAACTGAAAAAGAATTGGACTGGTAGACTGAATGGAAGGCAAAGTTGAAAAAAAAAGCAAAGAACTTAAGATAAAGAAGTATGGTCTCACTTGAAAATAGGACCTGCTTAGCAAAAAGGAAACTGAATAAAAATTGGGCCGATGGACTGGATGGGAGGCAAATTTGAAATAAGGCGAAGAAGTTAAGACAGAGAAGTATGGTCTTACTTGAGAATAAGACTTGCTTAACAACAACGAAACTGAAGAAGAATGGGGCTGGATGGAAAGCAAAGTTTAAATAAAGCTTATAACTCAATATAGAGAAGTATTGCCTCGCTGGAGTCTACGACTTGATTAGCAATAATGAAACTAAAGAAGAATCGGACTGATTGACTGGATGGGAAGCAAAGATGAAATAAGGCGAAGAACTCAAGATAGAGAAGTATGGCGAGACCAGGAACTGCTTAGGAATAAATCTGATGAGAAGAAGAGGAGGTAGATATACATTTGAAAGGGGAAAACTCAATTTTTATTTTAAAGAGGAGACTATAAGCCATTGTTTCGAGCTCCCATAGAAAGGGAATGGTACCTAATAAATTCATAACTTTCCAATGAGAGCGTCTTTTGTTATTCAAATTTCATCGAACAAAAGTAGGTGCTTGGTTTGAAAGGATTAACTTGATGGGTGCAGCGCCTCGAAATTTGTTTCAGGTTTTTAAAATGAAAATTGCGCCCTTGTTACAATAGAGAATGTTCTAAATGAGTTTTCTCTTTTAACTTTCTCCAAAACCGATTTTTAAAAATGGTTTCTACCAAAATATTAGTCTACAGTTGTAATGCGAAGGAAAATATTAAGAACATGTAAAAACTGAAAAATATGTAAATGTATCAAAATCGATCTGTTGTTATTTCTCTAAAATTTACCATTACAGAATAAAGAGATCAAGATTTAGATCCCTATATTACAGATAGGTGAAGATTAAAGTTAATATGATTCATAAATTCAACACTGAAATAAAATGTTTCTCTAAAAAGTACAAGTAGAACATATATATAGAGCATATAATAGCTAAAGAAAATTCTTTGTGTCAAACTAAAAGAAATAAAAATAAATTCCTAGATTTGAAAACTCCATCTTTAAGTTTAGTATTGTACTTCGTAAAGTAGATCGCAACAGTCCATAATCAAACAACTCTGTAAAGAGACGCAAATAACATAATAAACAGTTAAAAAATAGTACAAAATTGAAATTGTACTTGGATCAAATCGATGGACATTAAGAAAAAAAGGCATCTCTTGATAGAGCAGCTAAAATTTGCTTATACCTGTTCATGATTTTACAGGATATCCCAAAGACCCATCTTTTTTCGGTCGTTGAGCATCACGCTGATAAGGGCCAACAGTCCAAAACACGTACGTGATTAGCTTTTCTTGATTAGTAAACAAAGGGTATTTGGCCCATTCCGGAATAATAATTAAAAAAAAAAAAACAACTATTAGTTGATATTTATTCCTACAGATGGCGCAAGCCATCAGCAACTTTTAGTTGCCCAATCAGAAGATGCCTTTTTTTCTTAATAAACGGTGTTCAAAATTATATTTTTAAGGGAAGATAACTTGGTCAAACATAAAAAAAAATCACACTGATAAATCTTAGCAGGTAGAAGTCTCAATGATATACGCTTGTAAAGAAAAAAGGATAGAAATCAAAATAGATATATTCTTTAAGATTCTGTCTCCAGATATGGGTAAAGGTATCATCTTGGTCAAAACCCATTAAATCCAGTGGAAGAGAATCCCAGCTGAAGAGAGTCCCACTTTCTCTATCGCATCTATTTTCCCGGAAACGTGATAGGAAACAAGTTTTGGCCTCAAGTGGGCTAATGGAACCGCTGCTTCTGTGATCTTTTATTGTGATGCCTTTTTGATATTTGACCATCCTTCGAATTGTTTTCCTGATAACAGAGATCTTCGGTGGGTTCATTCAAACTATCTTGATTTGCACAATCACACCTGAACACAACAATGATATCAAATTCGACATCAGACTGTAAAACAAAACAAAACAATATGATAAAAATGATGTAAAAATCAGAGAATAAAATGGGTCTATTTGAACAAAAAGAGGATCGCTAAAACATCAGTACCAGTATCTATCTTTCGTATCTATTATTCTATCGAAGGCTGGTACGAATACGTTATATTAAAAAAAAAAACACTCTTTTCCCCTAATGTCGCCTCATTTACTGTGCTCTATAACATATGGAGAATATAAAAGAAATTCAGTCTAGTACAATAGTGTATACATTCATGGACAAAACTTAGATAAGTTGTACCTTTTAGCATGTATATCAGGATTCAGACAATAACTCTGAAAGATATTACAGTAACCTTTCTTAAGGACACACGAGATAACAAAGTGTGAACAAAATTGTCTCTGTCGCTTTCAGATTGGTGATTGCTTCACAACTCCAGGTTTGGTAAAACTGATTAAAAGCTGACAAACTGTATACCATAGTTTCAGGCTATGGCCCTCATCAGTAGAGGGTCGGCTACAATTTCGTAGCATCCTACCAGAGGAGCTATGAAATAGGAGGGAGCATGTTGTATAGAAATTCAAGAAATTGTGTAGAAATTCAAGACGCGAGACATCTACTTCTGGAGTGCCCAATTTTCCGGGATTTTAGGGAAAATAGATTTGGTCGTATTGAACAGCTTGATGAATTTGTAGACAAAAAAGAAAAGTATAAAAATTTTGATCAATTTTGTAAATACATATACAACTTTCTCTTGAATTGGAAAAAAAGAGAAGGAATCTTAGAAAAAAAAAAAAAGAACTGCGATGCTTGCTCTGTGTGTTTTGCTTTGTTGTTTGTTTTTCTCTTTGGACAATTTTCTTTAGTTAATTTATGTAAAATAATGAATTGAAACAGGATTGTATATAGCCGAATTTCTGTAATGCAGTGAAATGTATTGACGCAAATATCCCTGAGTTTGGGATATCGCGTTTCATGATGTTAATAAAGTTAATAATAATGTTGTATATATATTAATTAATTGTTACCACAGAGTGTCTGTAAGCTCACAGGTAAATAGGCGCTAACCGAAAATAAAAAAAAGTTTCTTTGTTTCATATTAGTTTCCCTTTTATATTTTGTTCTCTCTCTTGTAAATCAATAAATATAATGTTTAATTAATAATTATTGGAATCAGTTTCATTAAAAATTCTAAGCAAAGTTAACAGAGCAGCTGAAGAAGTATTTTACCTGATGGTATGGTAGGTAGAATCTTATACCAGGATACATTCTCAAAGTGCAAGAGCAAGGTGATCATGTAGATTAAAGGCGTCGGCCTCTATCTTTCAATTCCAAAGCAATGATCTTGTGGCTTAATCACTAATCTGAATCGTTCAGCTCATAGAAAATCAAAAGATGCATTGTTCTATTGATTTTTTAAATAAATTAATTTAATACATTTATTAAAAAGACAAAGGTGCCTTTTTTTGCACATTTTATATATGTTTTTTATCTGAGACATTCTCTCAAAGTGGGGAAGCCTCCCTTGCTGAAGAAATGTGTATACATACACAACTATTCCCCTACATTTTATCTACCCTTTATTTACTATCTTATTTTTTTTTCACCTCTGTAAAAATTGATTAGAAGAACCAATAATAGTGTTTAAATTGTCTATAATATTTTAATGATATTCAATTTAGGAAATTTTTGAATTTTCTAAAATAGAATTTATAAGTTCTTATAGAAAAGGTAAAATTAGAATTATTGTGTTTTTGTAATATAATACTGAGAGAGAACTATCTATGAGTATATTATTTTAAATGAGATTTGACCCTTCTCTTGACCATCCGGTTGAAACGTCCCCGCCCAATAACGTGACCTTCACCGCCCCAGGAATTACAGACGAACTTCTAAATGATCGTTTGGTTCTTCCTTCTCATCGTCTGATTTTCTTTTTCTTCTTCTGCGATGTTCCATTATCTTTTGGGGAAAGTTTGTTGACCCCCCCCCCCCTCTTCTATCTTCCTGAGTTACCTCTTCCTTTAAAAAAATATTGATACAATTTTGATCGATTTTAGAGGTATCATTTTGTTTGAATTGTTATTATTATTTATGAATCCGTTTGATCGATTATGTTGCACAAAAAAAGCAAAGGCCTTTTATTACGACATTTCCTATTTTATAGACTCGTCCTGGAGTTGAAGAAAGAAATAAGCACAAACAATGGTAAAAAGAACCAATATGTAAATATGTAATTATATATAGATTTGGTGGACGCGGGCGTAACTACTATTGCGTGTCTTTTAGTCTCATCTTCTTTTTCATTGTTTAACTATATTCTCAAATTTTCAGCTGAATTGTAGAACTGGTAGTATGCAAATAGACAAAGCTCTTATCGACCAATGAATCATAAGGAATCTTGTAAATACTTTAGTAATCGGGTTATATGTGTTGTATACATTTTTTAAAATAATTATTATAGAGGTTATATATTACTAGATGACAATTTGTAAGGAAACTATGAGAAACTTTGTACACTAAGTATAATCGAAGCAAAGACGACAAAACACATATCAGGGATTTTATGTGTACAAGTTCGAACTGTTTCTACGTAAAATATATATATTTCAGTAAAAAAAAATCGATCTTATCATTTCCCGAGAGATCTTGGCCTTCTCAAGGTCAGCTCTTATAACAATTCAGACAATCCTGGCCGTAATTGTAGACCAGGACTTTTTGGGTCAATTCAAGAGAAATGACCAAGATTCTGAGATATCATCAACCTATGGTCTGATATTCATATTGTAGGAATAAGGAACATGTGCCCTTCTCTAGACATTCTGTTAGAATTCAAACAATCCTGGCGGTATATATAAATACTAGCCGAGTGGCCCGGGCAACGCCCGGGTTTTACCCGACTGGACCCGGCTTCGCCTGTGTAGTGTTCGAGCGAGGTTTACTCATGAATGAATAGAGGCCCCAACTGTTTGTAAACTCAATGTAATGAATTTTCTTTCAGCAAAATGGAGATAAATTGCAAACAGCAATATCGAAAATGCTTGTGAAAAAATCTGAAATATAGGATCCATTTCACAAACACATCTAATGAATAGAGTGCTGTTTGGAGGAGTGGTCTAAACTGTTAATTTTTAAAAACCATGACCCGGGATCATTGAATGCAGATTTAGACACTTTGTTCTGAAAAAAAAAATTGCCCCAATGGCTCCTGATTCTTGAAAAAGTCCAACCCCTCCAGTGAGTGCAAGTAACCAAACAGGGCTTTTATTCTTAAAAATTAAAAAAAAAAATCTAATGATTAGTTTGAATAAAGGAAAATGGTCGGCACAACCTGAAAATTTCACTTTGTCCACTTCACTCTCGGCTGTCCAAGAACAAACAGCCAGAGCAAACATTTTAAAGGGCACCTAATCCGGCACTTACATTTCTAAATAGTTAATTTGCATAATTTTCTAATAGTCAAGGGCAATTTTAAAAATACCAAAAAAGCAAGACCAAATAAAAAAATATATATATATGTGTGATGTTTCAGTAACAGCATTGTTGCCATATAAAGACAAAATTACTGAATGTATTCAGTACCTTTGTCTGAAGATAGCCAAAATGTAACTGAAACCACACATAATGTAATTATTTGTATTCGGTCTTGCTTCCTTTTTTTTTGTAATTATCCCTAGTACGCGTGGTACAGGCCATGATAACCATGGTGGGTAGGTAGCGACTGCTTTTACTGTAAGCGCACCACATGTCTACAAATGTGATACATTGCTACCAGCTAAATGCATTTTCACTATGGTGTGATTTCCACATGATGGATCTGTAGACACATTATAATCTCTCCAGAGCTTAAGGTAGCAAACAGTACTTTCACATTATATAAATATTAATGCCAAAAGCCAGAGTTATGATAGCTGTTGCAGTGTAATGTAGACCTGCAGGATGGGAAAAAGCAATATTATTTCCGGCTTTAATTTTAAAAGTATTATGAAACGTTAAAGATAGAATCTTAATTTTTGAAGAATGAAAAAATGCTAACTTGATGTGTATTAATTTAGTCTAAAAACAAACAGCATGTAAAAGTAAGCACCAATCGAAAGCATTTATTAGCTCTAACAGTGCTGCCCCCAGTGGTAAAAGCTTGGAGCTAACGCTTCACGGGTTGGTAAAGTTTATGTTAATAATATATTAACTTAACAATATTCCATGTCTTGCTAACACAAATTTTAAAAATAACATGCATAAAAATAAAGCAATTCTTAAAATCATAAATGAAGCATCATTAAATTAAATGGGAGAGAAATGGTGTTCCAAAATTTTTTTTTTGTTGTAAAACTTTGACCTTTATATTTTTACAAATTCTTAAAGTATATAACCCAAACCAAATTGTCTATAAAATTCTGCAAACAAATATAATATTATAGAGGCATGAAAATACCAATGGTGTAAAAATCAAAACAGCAAAGTTATCCTGATAAATGCAATGAGCTATGATAAGGTGTGTTGCAGGCTAACAAAAACCTTAATTGAACCAGAAATGTTGATACCATAAAAAAAATAAAAAAACAATTTTCAAGAATAGAGTTATGTAAATGAATTAAATGTGAAAAAATTAAAATAAAATAAAGTAAAAAAAGCTTTATTGATGAAACTACAGTAGAGCAATAATGATAACAAATTATTCATAAATTATGTAGTTACAAAAGTCAAGCTTCCCAAAATCATTATTCGAAGAAATCTCTTTCAAAATTGTCAAAATCTATATCAAAGCCCCCTGATAAACAATTTTGCGTGTCTTGCTAAAAGTAGAACTAAAGACAAATAAATTTTTAGGGCTGGAAACACGGGAGCATGCTACATAGAGTTGCCCATGCGAGAAACAGGGAGACTCAAGATGCACACCAACTACTTGCAATGTTTGACCCTGAAGCATGCTGAACCCTAGAGCTATTGGAACGCTGAGAAAGTTTGCTTCTCCTATGGCTTGGCATACCTACAAACACAAAGCATTAGTAAAAATAAAAATAAGGATAACTGAAAAATGTAAAACATAAAGGACTGAGATTGAAAAAAAAAATTCAAAAATAGTGTATTAAAATAAGCGCGACTCATGACTAAGGCCAAAATAAAAAAAAAGCATAGAAATATTCTGAAAGGAGGGGAAAAATGCATAAAACTCAGCGAAAACGTAAAACAACTGATTAAAAAAATCAAATGGAAGAAGACGTAAAAAAAAAAATACAATTAGCTGAAAAAATATGCACAACAAATATGAGTAGAACATACATAGATATATATGAGCAGCTACATATTATGAAGCAGATAAATCTAAATCAGTGATTCTCAACCAATGTGCCGCGGTAATTTTGTGTGCCGCGAAATTCTAAAAATGTGTCGCTGAATTTTAGGCATATGATTATGTTCACGTTTGTAATGGTTTTTCTTTTTTTCTTTTTCATTTTTTTACTTTTTAAAATAACGAAATTAGCAAATTGAATGTTAGAGATGTATATTACTTAGATTTTGCATAGAAATATTGATACATAATTTGAATTTTCTTGCATTCAAGTTAGCAAAAGTGTGCCGCGAAATTCTAAAATTGTGCCGCCAAATTTTCAAATCTTTAAAATAATGCCGCAACAAAAAAAAGGTTGAGAATCACTGATCTAAATACTACCTAAACAAATGACAGCAAAACAAAAAAAAAAAAAAAAAAGACAATGGAAGAAGGCCTAAAAAAAAGTCTAATTTGGTTGAAAAAACTGCCCAATAAATTGAGCCTATATAGATATATGGACCCGGCTTCGCCCGGGTATTGTTCGAGTGGGGTTTACTCTTGAATGAATAGAGCCCCCAACTGTTTTTAAAACTTTAAGTAAAGAATTTTCTTTCAGCACAATGGAGATGAACTGCAAATATCAAAATTAAAAATTCTGGTAAAAATAATCTGAAATATAAGATCAATTTCACAAACACATCTAATGTATAGAGTGCTTTTTTGGAGGAGTGGTCTAAACTGTTGATTTTTAAAAACCACGACCCGGGATCATCGAATCCAGTTTTGGGGAATTTGTTCTGAAAAAAAAAATTGCCCCAATGACCCCTGATTCTTGAAAAAGTCAAACCCCTCCAGTGAGTGCAAGTAACCAAACTTGGCTTTGGTATCTAAAAAATGAAAAAAAAAATCAAAGGATTAGTGTGAATTAAGGGAAATGGGCCTCGCAACCTGAAAATTTCACTTTCTCCACTTCACTCTCGGCAGTTCAAGAAGAAACAGCCAGATTAAACATTTTTAAGGGCACCTAATCCGGCATGTACATCTATAGTTAAACAACTTTTAAAAATGTAATATATCTGCAATACTGAAATACCCAGACTTGGATTTTTTTTCTATTAGTTTATTGTTGGCAGTTTTAGGAAAATGTGGGAAATTAGATATTATTACAAAAGAATGTACTTTTTAAAATGGCATAAAATAATTAGGAAATTTGCATCATTTTCAAATAGTCAAGGGCAATGTTAAAAATATCAAAAAAGCAAGACCAAATAAAAAATAAACGAATTATGTGTGATGTTTCAATAACAGCATTGTCACCTTATAAAGACAAAATTACTGAATGTATTCAGTACTTTTGTCTGAAGATGGTAACAATGCTGTTTCTGAAACCACACATAATTTATTTATTTGTATCTGGTCTTGCTTCCTTGTGATTTTTATCTATATTTCAAAATATACCTCAATTCTTTTTTACCTAAAAAGCTTTACATATATATTGCCAAGACCATAAATAAAGGTAAAATGTCAAATGAGTTATTAATTAACCCTATATGGGTCAGGATATATATCTAAATGCATTCATATAAAAATATGGTTGAACCATATAAATATATATAAATGCTATTAGAGCATAAACATATTACATGGAACAAACATATAGTAAAATATATGTAGCAAGTTATATTGTAAAACATACTTTTTTCAATAAATATACTTTTTACAACTTTAATAAAATTTATACGCACTCTAAATATAAGAAAGAAAAAAAATAGAATACTGTTCTAAAAATAATATACCTTATGAGATAAAATACTACACTTATCGTTAAAGATGTAGATCGTTATATTTACACTAATTAAAATTAAACGAAGCAAAATATATGAATAAGCTGCGAAATAAATAATAATTCCAATTAATTTAAATTGAAAAAATATTACTAAATGATTAAATAAAATCTACCTTCTAAAAAGGAAAAGAAAGTTTTTCGAAATGCAATTTTTGTGCTTTTAGCCTAAATGTTAAACCAAAACCTCAACTCCCTACGTGCGAAATTTCACAATACAGTTTTAATTAACCCAGGTTCCGGGGGCGTATTTATTTGATAATGATCGATTAAAATTATTTTAAAAGAGTTTAAATATATAAAAATAATCTTACCTTTTAAAGACACACATTAATCGGGTAAAATTACAAAACAACAACGTGTAAAATTATTAACCAATCAGATTCATTTATCGTCGCGACCAGTGCGCCGCCAAGCGGTAAAAGGCTTGAACTAAGGAATTTTGGTTTAACATTTTTTAAAAATAGCACATTAAACCTTTTCGTTTTTTGAATAGCCTATATGTTAAACGAAATCTTCAGCTACCTACATGCGAAATTCCATAATGATTGAGTCAGTAGATTTTGCGTGATGCGATAACAAACATCGATTTCGCATTTCATTTTTATAGATATAAAGGAAAAGGATAGACCCATGTATACACATTAGAATGGCCATCCAGTAAATTATATGGTTTGATAGTGAAAGACTGATAAAGAAAGCTCAAAGATGATAAGAGAGTAAGTTTTTAGCGAGTTAGTAATGTACGAAAGAAATTATCAATATAAAAGTGAAAAGGTGGTGGTGGTGCTTATCTCCTTCATTGGAGTATTTAGATGCGTTTCCTGTTGATAGGACATCTGATGTAGGTAGGACTGTTAACATTTAGCTGGACATAGCGGGACAGTCTTCATGCTTTAGGTGGCCCTACCAGGAGTTCAGAACTCCAGACATACTTCACCTGTCCTGTCCAGGGTCACCCCCCGCCACTTTAAGGCAGTGAACAGGTCTTAGGGAGGAAAGTGAAAAGGACAATATAGTTGTTGTTGTTGTCGTGTCCAAAGAAGAGCCTCAGATGTCTCCATACATCTCCATCACAGCAGCAGCAATGTCCACTATCTCTTCATTGGAAAATGGGTGCCGTTGCCACGTTAGTCACCTTGGAACGAACCAGAATTTGGTCAAATATTCCAAGGGTCCAGGGGGGACCGCAGGGAGGTGTGGTCGGACTTCTCCCTCCGGACAAAATAGTAGGAAACATAAAACCGCGATTATCATAACATGGTACTTAGTATGTTTGTTTTTTTTCCAAAAATTTAGCAACTTTCGCTTTTTTACTAAATGGTTTGTTGAAGGTGTGATACCAATTGTTGTGTTTTTATTTAAGTGATCGAGGATGTCAATAAACCTTAATAAACTCTACTGGTTTATTTCAGTTTTCAGAATTAGCAATTTATATTAATTGTTATACATGTATTTTTTCGTAAGGTAGACTATAAAACCTTTTAAACAGATATCCAAAGTAGACACTGTATCATCGAAAGTTAAAAAAAAAAACAGATGGACAACACAACAATGTGTGTTTTCAAACTATATTGATGAAATATATTTTACACATATTAATTGCACAGATGCCTGTAGAAGGATTGTAAAGATTCGAAATCTTGCAAAAATTTTTACGAATAAATAAACACTATCGTTTACATTTTTTGCATTTATACTTTATAGCAATTTTCTCTCTTTTAACAGATTAATCATCAATTTATAATATACAGTTAAACCTCTCTATAGCGCCCCCTCTAAATAGCGCCTTCCTCTCTATAGCGCCTGATTTTAAATACGTAGTACGATGCGATTTACATTAAAAAGTGACCTGTCTATAGCGCCCCCTCTAAATAGCGCCTCCCTCTCTATAGCGCCTGGTTTTAAATATGTAGTGCGATGCGATTTACATTAAAAGTGACCTGTCTATAGCGCCCCCTCTCTCTATAGCACCCTATTTTGGTGAGTCCCAAGAGAGGGCGCTATAGACAGGTTTAACTGTATATAACACCAATCCTCTATCAAGAAGACCACCCTAGAACACCCAATTAGACCACCCAAAAACTTAACCAAATTGCTTCCTAACCGATATTTAAAACACAGAGGTCAAATGCCTTGATCACAAAGCAACACGTATGCCCTATACATTGTGTCACATTTCCCAAGGTTTCAATCTTTTGTTGCCTTAGTTTAGTATAATGAGATCTTACCCACGTAAAATTACACTTAATAAGGGAACTTCGCCGCTCCTGATGAAAGTGCTAAACAAACACGATATCTTTTCATCGCTTTAAAGAAAATATTTCATTAATAAAGAAGGTTTGTGGTGCATAAACAATTTTTTTTCTTTGTATCTCTTTCATTGTATGAACTTGTTTGTTTAGCCCCTTCAAAAGGTTCTAAAATGTAGGTTAAAATATTGTTTGATTATTGCCTAAGGGTTAAAATATCTCTTTTTTTCTCAATTCTTTTTTAAAAATTAATATTTTGAAAAAATATTTTTTAAGAGGTAATACAAAAAATGACTTTATTTCCTTCAATAAAATAAATTACAAATATAGGAAATGTTAAAATATTTTTCCTATTATGTTTTTTTTTTTTTTTAGATTGCTTTTTCAATTAGACTCAAATATTTGAATTGGTGAGATAGAGAGAGAATTGATTATTTCGATTCTTTAATTGAAGACTATTTATAAATTAGGTTTTTTTAATTATTATATTTTATTTTTTTGAAAACAGTTAAGAGATTTAAGATTTTTGTGCTTCACTGAAGCAATACACAAATCTCTTCTAGATATATACAATTTAAAGAGTCAAAGATTTTAATTTACAACAACAACAGCTTTATTAGGACATTTCCGTCCTGTAAGGACTCGCCATACATAATTTTCATGGAGAAAGGAGAAAAAAAAAACATAAACAAAGGAGAGAAGGGAAAATGAAAAGGAAATAAAAGTATTCAACATAGCTATACAAATTAACTATGGATGGATATTGTTCTGTAATTTTAGTTCTTAGAGATTACCTTGTTCTCTAAGGCTTTATGAAAATTAAACAATTCTATCGCTATATATTTTTCTTCGGACATTATTCTGATTAGCTGAACTGGGTTCATGTAGACTTGGATAATGTTCTTTAAGATCTTATTCCGTTCCTCGTTAACAATAGTGCATTCAGAGATGTAGTGGGTCATTTCTTCTATGCTTTCAGTTTAAAGTTTTTAATCATGTTTACTTTCATAAATTTGTATTAAAATGCGTGTTTTTTATTCTTATATAAAACCATACACTCATTATATAAGGTATATAGTAAAACTCTTCTATATATCGTTCTTTCAGAATCTTGTCGAAAATCCACATTATAAATAGGAAAGCCTCATAAAACTGGAAATGAAAACTGTATTCCAAAGGTAAAATATACACTATCTATTTATTATTATCTCTAGTACATGGCTTGCGCCATCTATCGGAATAATAAAAAAAAAATATCAACTAATAGAAAAAAAATCAACGATTAGTTGATATTTATCCCGATAGATGGTGCAAGCCATCAGCAGCTTTGAGTTGCACGATCAGGAAATGCCTTTTTTTCTTAATATTCTTTTTTTTTTTAAATCATTCATTAAAAAAATAAATAACATTTACTGTAAAGATACCTTTTTTTAAAAGTTGGATTAAATCGAATAAAGAAAGAATCGCTACTCAAGTAGTTATAAACTTCAACTTTCTTCATTTAAAAACTAGCAGCCGATGAAAGGTCAAAAGGGAGGGAGGAATTAATTGATGAAGTTGCCGCCGCTAGAGTTTTTTATTTTATAAGGCTTCGTTCAACCAAGTCATACATACCAATTTTTATTTGCTTGCTACATTTATTTTTTTATCTTTGAGAAAAAAAAAACACTTTTGACTCTACATTCAAAGAATACTAAATACTATAGAACACAATGAGATCAGCAAATATTTATAGTTAGAAAATTTTATACATTGTACGATTTTTTTATATTTTTAGTTATGAAGAGTTTTTTTTGGTAT
The DNA here is from genome assembly GCA_030710605.1 of Cordylochernes scorpioides. Taxonomy (NCBI): domain Eukaryota; kingdom Metazoa; phylum Arthropoda; class Arachnida; order Pseudoscorpiones; family Chernetidae; genus Cordylochernes; species Cordylochernes scorpioides. The sequence continues at coordinate 95,852,680 of CP092870.1, forward strand.
TATATTTGATCTCACAAAATATCTTTTATACATCTAAATTATATGTATAAATAGTGTATATATATATAGTATATTTTATACTGTATAATAATGACACTTTCTATTTACTACCACCCCATATTTTGTATATATGCTATATCTTTATTAATATAACCTCTGCTCTGAAAGAAGAAAGAAGAACCCTTATGCTCAAAACTGGGCAACTCTGTGCTTCACTTCCATCAATAATTGACAATATGACCCAGAATAAGTATATTGCTACGGCGTTTTATGGTTTCCACAAGTCCATATCTCAGAAGAAGGCCAAGTGATACTCACTCCTCACTTTCTTACTGCTACTCTTTTTGTGTTGATTTCTTGCTTCCCTCTTTCTTATATATTTTTTCTTTTCTTGTTTTTTTTTCTTCTTCTTCTTACTCTGTATATATCGTTATTTCCTTTGTCTCACTGCTTTGTTCTTATGCATACCTCTGGTGAATCCTGTATAGGGTCAGTGACCCTAAATAAAGGCTTTTTTGTTGTTGTTGTTGTATTAATATAACCTGTACACCCTTATTTGTATTTAAACTAAAAATTGGACGTCTAAATAAAAATCCAAAGAGCGGTCAGCTGGGGACAGCTGGACAGAGGGGAGAAAAATGCCAACGTCCATGTGGGGCCGGTCCCGAGGGACATTCTTATTGACGACCTCCCTGAAAACAAGACAAGTTTTTGACAGGGGGTCAGCAGATGTTCTAGGGGGTGTTGCTCGGCAATCCGCTTCAGCCTTTCTGTCTCACAGTCTGTCTCTCCATGTCTCGGTGATAAACATCAAAGTTGGTGTCATGGCCTCTACCTCTGTCCCGTGGGCTGTCCCCGATCCCTCTTTGTGCTAACATCTAGCCCTGCTTCTGCTTCTTGTTGTCCGCGTGTGGGAAGAACACCAACACTCGCCTCACGTTCACGACTGCCAGTTCATCCATACGTCGGTACATTGCAACAATATTACATATATGTATATAGTGTATAAATGTATAATAATATTAATCAAAAAGCTTTTTGTATAAAAATAAACATTTTATCATATTTTAAAAATCGAATAGTTTGCAAGGGGAGATGTTATCTTCATCAGTTTTATTGTGTAGTTGATATAATACACTACTAATTAAGATAATATCCTTTTATTATATCTTTGACAAATTACAAACATAATTATTAGAGAATATTAAACTGATTTATAAACATAAGGCCTAAACATTTTCTTTTTCTTAACAGGGTTGATGAAACATATTGTAAGGTAGGAATAGAGATGGCTAAGCAGATCACAATGATAAAGATGATTTATTTATGACACGACTAAGCGACTACAATTAAAACTAACAAATTATTTACATATTTACATAAATCTCTCAAAATATTTTGAGAATTTTTTTTTTACAGATCCAGGTACGCCCTTTTATATAAAATTATTTACCGCTAGAGAATATTTAACAAAAAATCTATGGAACATATATGTTAAGTTGAGTATATTGAGTATATTCATAGTTATTATCTGTGCTGTGTATTTTTATTGATTAATTAAATTATAAAATAAGGTTATTTATCCGCCACAATATTATTTATTTGGGGAAAAAAAAAACAATCAGGTTCTCTCTTTAATTTGAAAGTGATTTGTTTAACTTTGGAATACATTCAGGTAAGGGTATTTACAATTATCGCGAGATTAGTCAAAACACTGGTTCACCCTATATAGCAATGGTTCAGTGAATTATAAAACATAATGACGATTATATTTTAGGTTCAACATAAGGGAGAGTCAGCTATATTTCAATTCGTTTTAGCGAGGTTTTACTTTCTTCATATTAGACTGATAAGAAGCAAAAATACACATTTAAATTATTAAAATAATGTGGATTTATATACACTCATAGACAAAACTTAAGGAAGTTTTACTTTTTAGCATGTATATCGGGATTCATACAGTAACTCTGAAATATATTACAGTGACCTTTATTGAAGTCACACGAGATAACCATGGGTGTAAACAACTTTGCCTCTTTTTCTTAAAAAAAAAAAAAAAAAAACAGACGATCGGCGACATCGAAGACTTTCCACTTCCTTAAGTTTTGTACATTGTATAAATTTCTACATTTGATTTTATGACATATATAATCAAGTTACACAGGAGGATGGTATTCATATACCAAAATAGGCACCTTTCCCATACAGGTTGTTAGCTTTTGTCTGAATCTTCCCAAACAGGTGTTATAGCACATTATTAATCACCTACAGCACGTTCTGTAGCTAATAAACAAAAGTGCATTGCTTTATTGCATTAAAAAAAAAAGTGCCTCTTTTGGTACCTAAAAATATATGTACGACCAAAAATTGGGAGAAATTCAAAACTATTTTAGCTTGCAGTAAGGGCAGTAGAAATTGTTCAATATTGCCACGTGGAAAATTAGGGAAGACAAAAACTTCAGGAGGGGACAGCAATTTATTTCAGGGAAGGACAAAACTAAGAATGGTAAACAAAAGATAAGCCGCGAGGGAAATTTACCGAGTAGCAAAATATAAACATAAAAAATGACCACTCTGTTAATAAAATTAATAAATACTTTGTTACAATATTTAAAAAGAATCATACGCGTCTATAATAGTTTTGCATTTTCATAACAGATGGCGCGTTAATGCATCATAATTAATGAATAAGTTTCCTACTAAATTTGATAATAATGATCTCTGATAATGGGCATCTATTTGAAAAAGTAAAAATAAAAATTAGGTAAAAAGTTTCTTTTAAATTTGCAAGCTTTCGAGCAAATATACTGTTCTTTAACGGGCTGATATTCTATGTACAATCTCTAAATGATATTTATACAAAATAATTGAAAACTTTAGCACATGCTAATAACAAAAGTTTTCAATTATTTTGTATAAATATCATTTAGAGATTGTACAAAGAGTATCAGCCCGTTGAAGAACAGTATATTTGCTCGAAAGCTTGCAAATTTAAAAGAAACTTTTTACCAATTTTTATTTTTACTTTTCAAATAATTTCTGGGTAACTATTGCTCAAATAAAGAGCATCTATAAAACAACACTTGAAGTTACACAGTATGAGTTTCTTTTCAACGAAAAATCAAAATTTATTTCAAGGTGAAATATTGACTATTTCTAACCTTTTTGGATGAAGTATGAAAGGGTGAATTATGAAAAGTAGTGATGAACGAAAAAATAAAAGTGTCCAGGGATGGGAATCGAACCCACAATGTTCCACTTACCGGGCAGATGCCATGTCCACTAGGCTATCCTGGACGTATTTTTCCGTTCATAAATAATACATAAAGTAACTTATAATACAATATAATACACTGCGGCTTGTGATTGTAAAACAACACTTGAAGTTACACCGCATGAGTTTCTTTTCAATGAAAAATCAAAGAGCATCTATATTGCTAGAGACAATCCGTTCCAGAAAGAGAAGGGATGAAGAAAGCAGTAAATGAAGAAACACCTTCACGAGAACATACCATCGCAGAGGCGTTACTTCATCATTCATCCTTGACGTTTATATTGATTTATCCACACACTCATCAATATGATCCATTGTTGATGAAGCATGAAAATTGATTGGCTAGATGTTTTTTTTTTTTATACGAAGAAATATTCTTTAACGTGAATTCTTCTCTTTTTTTTTTTTTTCGTTGAAGGAATATTGTTAGGAGTTGTTGTTCACCTTCATAGACTTTCTTTATAAGTTTGTGGTTCCCACATTATAGTAAATATGTAAATAGAAGTTTCTTGTAGTTGTCTGGTGATGATGGAAAAACGTATATTTACATAAAAGGAATTACTATTGTTAGTAGATTATATAGAATAAAGAGAATATCAAATTTATAGCGCATTTATATTATATTTAAAATGTTTTTTTAAACTAGAATTATAATTAAAAGCGATTAAGCATCTCCTAACAAAACGTGGCTGAAATTCAAATATGGAAATACAAAATATTTAAAATATTCTCAAATTTGATCCTTACCAGCTAATAAATGATCATATCTGGGATTTGATTTTACGAAAAGACTAAATCCCTAGATAGAAATAACGGTATACTGTTGAAATTTTCCCCGTTTTGCAAAAAAAAAAAAAAAAAAAGATGGCGTAATAGAAATTTTCCCTATATGAGTTTACAGATTATGCAACTGAAAATCACAGATATATTAACAGATTAGTAACGTAAATTCCATGATTCTAGTTACGGTACGGGTCCAATATTTGAAACTTGAAATTCATAAAAACAGCGAATCAAACAAACACATATTAAGGAAATATAACATCATCGATTTCATCAAATATTCTGTAAAACTTGGAATTTCTTCATCCCCCGAAAATCTTTGTAATCTTCAAACTGTTCATGGATCATGTATTAATATGCAAATATTTAGACATCAATCATATTTTCAACTTTCACTGTGTATATTCTAACTCAATACTTGTTCTTTTGAGGATGTACTCACGTAAATGAACATTGAAATACATCGTTTTTCGAATTTGAAGACTAACATTCCTTCCTTTCACACTAAAATAGGGTTCGATAATTTCCAGCTAGTGACACTATAACGGGTGTATCGCATGACCCATTGCAGTCACGGCTGGTAACCATCAAACCATCAATTGACCCCCTACTGTAAATAACACCCCTAATTTGCGGCCCAAACGATATTGGTAGGGCATCGTCTGCCTCCAATTTGGTAGCCTGTGATTGGTTGAATCGTTCTTCCCTGTAATCATCACCTTTCCTTCTTTCTAGGTTTCTCTTTTGGTGGTTCTTGCCCCCGTGGTTGATAGGTTTTGTGGCCGTTCTTGGTGTTTATCTCATCTAGTTCTAGGCCATGATGATCTGAGTTGGTAGAGATTCGCGACTGTCTGTATTCAATTACATTATATATTTACATATTGAGAGGATTGGTGATGTAAGATGGTTAAAACGACCGGTACTGTAAGTGCATCATCACATATATCTGCACATTTTGATACTTATATTGTAGGTACACCTCATGTCTATACATGTGGAGGATTGTGACTTCTTTTGCTATAAGAAAACCGTATGTCGCTACATATGTGAGATGGGTTGCGATTGCTTGTAATGGAAGTACATCATATTTCTGCACATGTAGAGGGTTGTGATAACTTGTAAGTACATTCCATGTCTACACATTTGGAAGGTTGTGACTCCTTTTGCTATAAGAAAACAGTATGTCTACATATGTGAGGGGGTTGTCATTAATTGTAATGGAAGTACATAACATATTTGCATATTTAGATGGCATAGATTGCTCACACTCTAAATTACATATTATCTCATTAAAGGTATAAAAACTAGTTCATTCTGGTTCCTGCAGGAATTGAACAAAGATAGGTTTAAAGCTAGTAAAAGAAGCGTACCTGGATCTAGATGAAAAATAAGTTGATAAAAAAAAGTATTTCGAGTAATTGCTCCTCCGTTTTCAGTTTATTTAACTTATCCCAAAAATTTTAACAGATCCAAGAACACTTTAACCTTAGATTTAATGTATCGCTAATTAACCCAAATATAGCTTTATTTATAGATATATAATTATTTTAACTTGATAACTAAATTTTAAATGGCTATAAAAATCTTATTTTATATAAATAAACAGACAAACATATGAAAAATAGCAAAAATGTGATATTTTACTAGGATAAGGTGCATAAATTATGAGTATGCCCCTTTCTTTTTTTCCAAGACAAATATATTTTAATGAGTATTTTTGACGTAGTTATAGAGAAAAATATCTCACAGACATACCTATATGTATGCTATTTTATAATAGTAACAAAGGTCTCTTATAGGGCAGAGAAATAGAGCAAAGAAAAAGAAGAAGAATAAAAAAAGCTCTTACACACAAAGGAGATGTTAAACATTTACGATGACGTGGCCGGATGTTGTAATCCATCTTGTGAAGTTGTCACCGTGTGTGAATAATGGGACGGTGATTGGTCGGTCGTCTGTAGAGTTATGCAAAATCGCCATCTTGTCTTAAAACACTCGACATTCCATAACAATGACAAATAGACTAGTCCTTACTCAAATTGCTTATTTTAGGATAAAACACGTCTAAAACAGTTAATGTTTCATTTACTGTTTAAAAAGTGCTTAATTCCTTAAAGAATTTTGAAGGAAAGTTTATAAATCTGCATATATTAATAAAACATTATAGCCCATCGAATGTAGAACGAATATATTAGAGAATTGAAACAGCAAGTAGGTAAACAGCGTGGTAAGCTTCTTTATTGGGAACTACGAGCTTTCGGACATCAGCTGCCCTTCATCAGGTACAATGGGTAGTTGGAAAAAGTGAACCAATATATACATGCAGTAAATTAGCATAAGAGAAAGCTATCTAACATCTATTTAAAATAATTAAGAAATTTACATAAGAACTAAAGATAAAAGTACGAAATTTCTAAAAAAAAAAAAAAAAAAAAAAAATACGAAATTTCTAAAAAATAGACTAAAAATCTGTGTATGACGGATAAAAGGTAAAACACGAGAAAAAGGATGGGAAGAAGAGCGTAGGCATCTAGGCACAATGAAGGAAGGAAGCGAAATAAGATGTCAGTGGCCAAGTTTAGAAAAAGCAGTATATTGAGGGGGGAGATCTATTTTCCTATTAAAACTAGGGATGGAGTTAGACACGAGAGCCTCCAGGACCAAACGTTGATATTTATTCTTAACTTCACTGTATACCGGAATCGTGTTGCGTAGATTAAAAGAGTGGTTAAATTCGTGGCTGTGTTGATATAGTAGTGACTTACGATCGTGGGAACGGATGTTTCGTTCGTGTTCTAGGACACGGGTGGCAATGGTGCGGCCAGTTTCTCCGACGTATGATTGTGGACAGTCGTTGCACGGTATTCTGTAGATGGCATTGGAGAAAGATTGGGGGCTGGGCCTGACGGAGCTTTTTGTGAGGGGATGGCGTAACGATGTGCCTAGGGAAGGTGATTTTTTAAAAAACGTGCGGATGCCAAATTTACGCAGATAAAAACCGATGTCGGAATTCGTAGTAGAAAACGGAAGAACGCAAACATCTTTAAACGGGGGAGGAATAGAACTGTCGTGATTTGGTGTATAAAAATGTCGATCGATAAAGTTACGTGGGTAACCCGCGGATAAAAGGTGTAGGTAAACGATCCGTTTTTCGATTCTACTGAATAAAGGAAGGGAGCAATGAGTAAAAACGCGCTTAGAAAGAGTTTTCACGGTGGTAATTTTATGGGAGACGGGAGCATGTGATGAAAAATGCAAGTAAGAAGGGGTAAAACCGGCTTTACGAAAAACAGTTGTATGGAAACGGCCCTGGAGATTAACCACTAAAACGTCTAAGAACGGGATACAATTAAAACGGGAAGAATTGTGGGTAAAACGTAAATCGGAATGATAGGAGTTTAAAACAGTCAGGATAGGGGAGTGGTCAGTGCTCTGGTGCAAACAAAAAATGTCATCGACATATCTCGCCCACATTACTACTCCTAGGTGGATCTGGGAAACTAGCCATCGGTCCAAATATGACATTACGATCTCAGCTGCGGTTGTAGAGAGAGGGCTGCCCATGGGGGAGCCTCTTATCTGCAAGAAAAAGCGGCCATTAAACTCTAGGGTGTTCATGCCCAAGCAGATGTTGAACAGCTCGTAAACTACTTTTTGATCTTTGTTAGAGACAGAAGGAGAGTTGAGGAGTGAGCCTAACCCATCAAAAATCAAAGTTTAATTAGAGTTTAATGGCCGCTTTTTCTTGCAGATAAGAGGCTCCCCCATGGGCAGCCCTCTCTCTACAACCGCAGCTGAGATCGTAATGTCATATTTGGACCGATGGCTAGTTTCCCAGATCCACCTAGGAGTAGTAATGTGGGCGAGATATGTCGATGACATTTTTTGTTTGCACCAGAGCACTGACCACTCCCCTATCCTGACTGTTTTAAACTCCTATCATTCCGATTTACGTTTTACCCACAATTCTTCCCGTTTTAATTGTATCCCGTTCTTAGACGTTTTAGTGGTTAATCTCCAGGGCCGTTTCCATACAACTGTTTTTCGTAAAGCCGGTTTTACCCTTTCTTACTTGCATTTTTCATCACATGCTCCCGTCTCCCATAAAATTACCACCGTGAAAACTCTTTCTAAGCGCGTTTTTACTCATTGCTCCCTTCCTTTATTCAGTAGAATCGAAAAACGGATCGTTTACCTACACCTTTTATCCGCGGGTTACCCACGTAACTTTATCGATCGACATTTTTATACACCAAATCACGACAGTTCTATTCCTCCCCCGTTTAAAGATGTTTGCGTTCTTCCGTTTTCTACTACGAATTCCGACATCGGTTTTTATCTGCGTAAATTTGGCATCCGCACGTTTTTTAAAAAATCACCTTCCCTAGGCACATCGTTACGCCATCCCCTCACAAAAAGCTCCGTCAGGCCCAGCCCCCAATCTTTCTCCAATGCCATCTACAGAATACCGTGCAACGACTGTCCACAATCATACGTCGGAGAAACTGGCCGCACCATTGCCACCCGTGTCCTAGAACACGAACGAAACATCCGTTCCCACGATCGTAAGTCACTACTATATCAACACAGCCACGAATTTAACCACTCTTTTAATCTACGCAACACGATTCCGGTATACAGTGAAGTTAAGAATAAATATCAACGTTTGGTCCTGGAGGCTCTCGTGTCTAACTCCATCCCTAGTTTTAATAGGAAAATAGATCTCCCCCCTCAATATACTGCTTTTTCTAAACTTGGCCACTGACATCTTATTTCGCTTCCTTCCTTCATTGTGCCTAGATGCCTACGCTCTTCTTCCCATCCTTTTTCTCGTGTTTTACCTTTTATCCGTCATACACAGATTTTTAGTCTATTTTTTAGAAATTTCGTATTTTTTTTTTTTTTTTAGAAATTTCGTACTTTTATCTTTAGTTCTTATGTAAATTTCTTAATTATTTTAAATAGATGTTAGATAGCTTTCTCTTATGCTAATTTACTGCATGTATATATTGGTTCACTTTTTCCAACTACCCATTGTACCTGATGAAGGGCAGCTGATGTCCGAAAGCTCGTAGTTCCCAATAAAGAAGCTTACCACGCTGTTTACCTACTTGCTGTTTCAATTTATTGAGCGTGGCTATAATTATATTAGAGAATATCCCATAAGAAAATTCTCTCTCAAAACTTGTCAAAGGTCTTCATAGTTAACTTTTCCAATATCAAAATAATCATCTAAAAAAACGCCAAGAACTTACCTGATTCAGATTATGAGCATAGAACGGTGGTAAAAATGAAATGAAGCACGCATGCGCAATCACATAGCGCTGAGAAGTAGGAAGAAGACAATGGCAATCACAGACGCATCCTATATATTTACATATATCTATTTCTTCTCAATTTATTGGTTGATGGGGGTCTGGTAGTATTCTTGTTCTTTAGAGCCTCCTTCCTATGGCCAGTCTTTTGAAGGTATCGTTGGGTATTCTGAATTTCCTAATGAACTCTATTTTGACCTAGTTAATTCAATAAACAATTATTAACCAATATACAGAATTAAGGAATAAATGCAATGTTTAATTGATATATTTTACAATAGATGGTGTTGTGACATCCGCAAAGTTTCGCTGCACTTTCATCAAATTCAAAATTTGTAGCATTATATATTTATAAATTATATATAGCTAATAATATCAAAAGTGTCAGAACCTTGGTTTATTAATGAGTTCTTTATTCCTGTCATCTCGTTAATATATATTAACACTAATTAATTAAACAATCTCTCTCTTTTGGGGGGAGAGATTTTCTATTATTAATTAATTAGAATTAATTTAGCGCCGTAAAGGTTTTTTTTTTTTTGTTAAGCGCTAGAATTGATATTTGTAATTCAACCTTTGTGTTTTGACCTATTTAAATTTAATTCTACACTTTGGAGCCTCACATATTTTACCACAAATTTTACTCCACCAAATAATTTTTATATAAACAGTTTTGGTAATATGAAAATATAGTACAAAAGTGAAATTTTACTGGGATCAATTTTATAAAATAAGATAAAGACATCTCTCCTGATCATGCAACTAAAAGTTTATGAGGGATTGCGCCATTTGTCGGAAAAATTCCGAAATAATCAACGATTAGTTGATATTTATTAAAATTACAAATATATTCTCACAATGAGTATCTTTTTTTATTTAAAAAAACGCTAGATTTCAAGTGTTAATCGCTCTTCAACGGGCTTACTATAATATCGACTTTATCTATAATTATAAAAATTTTCAGTTATAAATATCCACGCTGCGCGCGTTTGTTTTTGTAAATATTTCTGGTAGGATAAAGTCGATATTATAGTAAGCCCGTTGAAGAGCGATTAACGCTTGAAAGCTTTTTTTAAATAAAAAAGAAACTCATTGTGAGAATATATTTGTAATTTTAATACTTTTTCACAATTTTATCATGAATAGTTGATATTTATTCCGACAGATGGCGCAAGCTCTCAGCAACTTTTAGTTTCACTATCAGTAGATGCCTTTCTCTTAGTTTTGATATTATCAGGGTGTCACAAAATGTAGGCTTGCGCAATATGAAACATTTCTGATATAGATTCTATTTAGCCGAATGGCTTCTGCTCAAGTGAATATTTGCCCCCAGCCAATATTGTGTTAACACAAATGTTAATTATCATTATTCTTAGTAGTTATGATGAAAAACGTTCATTATTATGTTATCATCGTCATTTTAAAACCCAAAATATGCAAATTAGTGCATTATACGTGTGACTCTATAGTTTACACGTATGCATGTCATAATTTGTATATAATTGTATGCCCCCCGACCCACTATGCATGTACAATGTGTGATTTTCAAAGATTTAATAAAGAATAAGGTAACTGGAGGAAAGGAAGTAGCAACAAGACATAGGAAGCAGGCTAAAAGCGGGCACAAGTATAAATAACTTGTACAGTCAATACTTCCTGGCAAGCCCGGACGTATCTGGTATCCGCAGAAGTTATATTAGTATAGAGACGCCCAATATTTCCGGACAGGACCGGACGTATTTGATAACGCGGAAGTAAATAGAGTCGAACACCCCCGATACTTCCTGACCAGGCCGGGCGTAACTAACACCAAAGAAAGCCGCCGGTCCAATTAGAAAGCCTCCCCTAAATAGGTCAACCAATAGAAAAACGGACACGTTCCATCCTTCGACCAATGGGAAGGAAGACAACTCGTGGTGTTAAATCGAAAGGCAAGAATTGTCAGGAGTGACTTGGCTCCCACCGAGTTCAGATCAGTGTGCTTTGGCTCCCAAGGAGGTGACATCGGCTCTAGACCTCTCTCCCTCTGCTCATCCCGTAGCTAAGTACAATCACCACCATGTGATCAGATAATTAACAATCAAAACCCGCTTCGCCTTCTCAAGCTTTCTTTCCCTCAACCCAGTTGCCTTTTATTTTCAAACCCCATCACGTGTCCTGATTATTCCTAACTGTGTGCTTCACTTGCCACTCAACGACTGCGTTTCAACCAATCCTCACCATTCAAATCGAACAACAAGAAATTTCGCAACGATATTGTCACAGAACGGTTAAGTCGACAGGATTCTACAACAGTGTAATACATCAAATATTGCAGTGTAATAACTTTGGATATATTACATAGAGTCGACAGGATTCTACAACAGTGTAATACATCAAATATTGCAGTGTAATAACTTTGGATATATTACATGCACATATTTAAATGTAATTCTACTATTCTAAAATCCCCTGTCCATAATTTGCTTAAATACCATTTCTAAGATTCCACCCTTCAGTGAAGCATATAAAAGCAGAATGATCCAATACAGTATTAGAGCTCTAGGGAAAAGCGGTCTGGTAGATTAAAAATTGGCGAAACCGCTGAGAGGGTCACCACTGATGAGTCAAGCCCTCCCAATATATTTTTTCATCGTAGTAAGGACAATAGAAGTTTTATTTATTTGTGAAAAGAAACATTCGCTTCTTAATGTTTTCATTTGTTATATTTGTTAATGTAAACTATAATAACAACTCCTTCTCAGACCTATCCTCTATATATCCAGATCAAATTTCTTCTAGATAGGTCAAATACAATTAAAAACAGTTTATTGACATCCAGTCAACAGTAGGGAAAGAGGTTACAGGTAAAAATATTTACATGAAAAAGATCAGCCAGGTTCCCACCGCGATAGATTCCTCCTCCAGGCGATGACGGGGTCCTCGATGGTCTGGCCCAGCCCGACCTGGACGAAGTATCGGTTGATTCTCGATTTCGCCAATGCGAGGATGGACAGTTCGTCGTCCACCAGGTCAATCCCGAAGATCCAGGCTTGTAGATCAGGGGGTCTGCCGACGACCTGGAAGGCCTCGCGGACGAGGGGCCTGACGTTAAGGCAGCTCCAGTACCGATGGCTAGATAGGTCAAATAGTGTGGAAAATAATCAATCACACACTATCTATCTGTACATATATCGATTTTTACATTCCATCGCGTTAGCCACCTACCTCACTGTAAATTTAGTGTTTGCTGTTGTTTACCATATTTCTTTCTAATCCTATGTATTTTGTTGTACCACTTTACACAAAACCACGTGTTGGCTGGTGACCTCTGGGAAATTAGAAAAGCAGAGACAATGGAACCTAATGGAGATCGTTTAAACGACTTGAGGAATATGCAACAACAACAACAACAACAGTATTTCAGGGAATCCGATATGTGGTATGAACGGTATTTAATAACGCGGAAAGAAATACAGAAATGTGACACAGACTTTTGGAATTTCTTGATTTACCTCTTTCCATATTTACATAGTGTTACTCTTTCATTCACTTATATTGACTTCTTCTTTTGTAGAGAGATACATATTCGCATCCTCTGTTACTACATTAGTGGAAATAAAACATATCCAGAAGGAACTTGATAAAATATCACAAAAATTGATATCAATGTACATACACAGACTACAAAATGGACTAAATGATTGAACATTGAAAATTAGTCATTACTCGCCAGAAAAAGTTAATTTGAGTCAATTACATCATTTACTCTTAAACTTCTTCTGGGTGTAACACTTTCCATTTCCATATCTACACCGCATATACATATCTCTCCTTGATATTTATTCCGACAGATGGCGCAAGCCTACAGCAGCGTTTAGTTGCATTTTATTATAATCTCTCCATGATTCTTTATTTGTGATTTTGTGTGAGAATTGAAAATTGAGATCTATAACTTCCTTGCCTATTCCATTTGTATTGTGACTTTAGGTAGAGAGAAAGGTCAATATTCGAAAGCTCCCAATAAAATAGTTTAAGAAACATTGCCGCTATGTATTTAAATAATTATATTTTAAAGAAAGAATTGTGTTGAGCACACAACATAGCACACACCCAACCTGGAAGGAAAAGGTTTCCCAGGAAAGTTCCAATCTCGTAATTCTCCAAGACAAACGTGAGGGGAAAAGAAATATTGAAAATTACTTAGGATTTTTATAGAAAGGGCGTTACATAATCTTCAGAGTTCGGGCGTTCTTATACCTCTTTCTTTTATTATGAAATACTTCCATAGCGAAAGTTTCAGTGTTTAAAAACAAGAAATGGTGATGCTTGTGTTAAACAAATATTTGACAGAGTTGTTAAAGCACAATTTGGATTATAGATTATAGATACAAGAAAATAAGACCTAATCCAAATAATTTAATAGTGTGTGACGTTTCGGAAACAGCATTGTTACCAACATCAGACAAAAGAATAAATATAATAATTATTATTTTGTCTGATGATGGTAACAATGCTGTTTCCGAAACGTCACACACTATTAAATTATTTGGATTAGGTCTTATTTTCTTGTATAAATATTTGAGAGAGTTGTTGAATAGATCCTTACTGTGAACTTGGTAATTGGAGCATGACACTGATGATAAACAATGTTGTAGATCTATATCAATTTGTAAATAGCAGAGAGAATTATCATAGATTTAACTGTTTTTGTAAATATATTTATGATTTTATTTCTAACTTGAAAGGTTCAGGTTCCTAATATATATTATTGTTTCTCTTTTTTATTTTTGATTACTTTTTATTGTATAATATTAGTAAATTAAATTTTATTGCCATCTATCGTTAAAATTTTACACAAATTAAATTTCTGGCAAAGCGTTTCTTTTAATATTAATATTTGATGATATTTAAAAGAAACGCATTGGATAATATGTTTATAACTGTTTCTGTTTTTAAAAAATGTAAATAGACGCAACGTAAAAAGACTGTGTTGAAATAAATGATGACACTGATGATGTGAAATGCTTGGATATCATCATCATGTGACACATTGTGACATCTTTTTTATTTATTTATCAACAAGGCGCGATATTGAAGTATTTGCGCCTATTACAGAGAGGTAACAAACAAAATAACACAAACAAATTAAAACTTAGAATTAAATATTCACAAATTGACATATATTAATCGACGGAGTTAATAAAATTTATATAGACAAAGTGGCTGAGATGTAAGAGAGTTAAATCATTTAGATCAGGGAACAAACAATGACTCACTTCGGTAAAATTCGGACAGTCATAGTAAAGGTGAAGGGCAGTTTGTTAAGATTCTCCGTAGGAACATCTGGGATATTAAATATGTATTCATTACCTTTCTCCTATAAAAGATTTTTTTATCTTTTATTTCGAATAATATTATATAAAAGCTTAAAAAGTCAATAAAAGCTAATGCATAAATTGTTGTTATTTAGATTTATCTTATACAAGTAATATACTTGTGCGTGAATTATTTTTCAATGTATGTGTGTGAGTAACTAAAATTAATTTTGACCATGGTCTAAGATGTAAATAAAGTGTGATTCGTTTTTTGTACCATCTTTTTCAGGCCTATTTACGCAAAAAAAAAAAAAATTAAAGAAAATACAAAATAAATTAATATAGTTTTTATATTATATTTTTGTCTATTACAAATACTATTTCAACCTCTTCTCAATGAGAAAAAGTTGAACTTTGACCATGGACTAAGGTGTGAATAAAGTGAGATCGTCTCTCTAGCCGAACAAAAGATATCCCAAAATTGAAAATAAAAATAGCAATCTATTACTGCGATAAATTTTACTTATCTAATGCAAAATTAATGTTTTCATTAATATTCAATGAGCAACAAAATTATTTTGACCGTTGACTGATACGCAAATAGTGGAGAACGAAAAAAAGTTGCCTGTCGCCTTTATTTAAACAATATCCTTTAATATTGGAAGTCTTTGAAAGAGCATGAAGAACTAATATAAGTTATTATTTGACTTCATCTTAGTAATATTACAACCAAATTCAGTGATAAAAAGATAATTTTGACCATAGAACTAAAGCTTAAACAGACAAGGACAAGTTATTATAACAAAAGATACCTGAAATCTTAGAAAAAGAAACTAGGAAGATTGCTATATATATACAAGTAATATTACAAC
The DNA here is from genome assembly GCA_030710605.1 of Cordylochernes scorpioides. Taxonomy (NCBI): domain Eukaryota; kingdom Metazoa; phylum Arthropoda; class Arachnida; order Pseudoscorpiones; family Chernetidae; genus Cordylochernes; species Cordylochernes scorpioides. The sequence continues at coordinate 95,868,221 of CP092870.1, forward strand.
TAAAATTAAATGATAAATAAAATTAAATTTGACTGTAGACTAAGGTTTTGTGAATTTCCCAAAGAATAATAACGGGAAGGGGCGCCGATCTCTAAGAAATAGAGCGTGGAGGAACAAAAGAACAACTTTGTGTTTTACCCATCAGCCGGTTTCTGGTCCACAAAAATAATAAAACTTTGTTTCTTCTATTGTTTCTCTCACTGATATGTTCCCGGTTTGACACCCATGTCGGGAAATTCGAGAGATCCAATATAAAAGGCTTTGAAATGATGGAAGAAATTTTACGAATATACGCATTGATCGATACCTTTTATTCTTCTGAATTCGTCTATTTTGTGATTTTATTTTGCGAAAAGATAGTATGCAAAAGAAGATAGTATGCAAATAGCTATGTAATCTTTAAATTATTAGGAAAAGAGCTTAGCTCTTCTTGCAAGGAGGTCTTCCTCGTATATTCATACTACATTTGAAAATATTAAAAAGAACCTCTGAGAAAACCCCACAAATGAACAATAGAAAAACTAAGATTCCTGTTGGAGATTTCTGAATTTTATAAGAGGGAATAATAAACAACAACAACAGTTGAAAGTAGAAAACATGGAATATGTTCTTGTTCTGCTCACTTGGAATTTTTGCATATCTCTTGTTAAAATTTGCGATATCCATTGTCCGACTTCAATGTTTGATGCTTATTTAATTTGAAACTTCATATTCGACTTTATATGCAAATTTGGTTCCAGTAAAAATGCTTTATAATCAAAGAAAATACTTGTTGTATTACTTTTTTCTAAATGTCAGCAATTTTACAATATATCGAGAAGATATAAAGGTAAAGAAAGAAAAAAAAAAAAGGTAAACTATGCGTAAAGTTTTGTTTGAATCCTTTCTCCTACCATTTTCAAACGATGTCCAAATTGGTCCATAATTAGCTTTGAAGTTAGGGTTAGCTAGGTAATGGAGGAAATATTGCCAGGCACCTCTCTCTCTCACGATGGCTGTAATGAAGCGAAACGGCTCCGTGGATTTTAATAAATTCTTATGGAGGAGATAATTATGGGCCAGAACAAGTTCTTTGGCCTCTCGGGCGGTGGCTTCCCTTTCAACTCTCTCTTCTTGTAGGAACACATTTATCTTCAGCAGATTGTTTCACTTCCTTGCTGAAACCACTTCCCTATACATATATGCATATACGCTATACTATATTCACACTGCCTTAATTGTCTTATTTGATGTTTACTTCTCAGACAATGGCTATGTATCTGGATAATGGTCTTCATTGTGGCTTTATATTCTCTACGAAGTTTCATTATTGGCTTACTCTTCAGATGATGGTATGTAAATACATACCTTAATTGTTCTATTTTGAGATGAAATAACATTTCTTTCGCCAAGTTGATTTGGTTTCTTTTTTCTATTCTTTTTTTTTTTCTCCCACCTTCTCTTCTCTTCCCGTATTTTAAGCCAGCGTTGGAACACTTTGTCTTATTTCCACCACAATATGATGGGAAATCTGACCCACTCAATAAATTTGGTGATGTCTAAATACCTTGATAATATTGTAGTAAAGTATCTATTTTGTTAACAGATTATTAATAATTATATTTATATTTTCTGTAAACTTTCCTCATTGCATATCTACTATTTTATAAATATTAATTTGTTCTTGTGGCTGAAATAATTTGCGGTGTCACCCTGAAGTTTGTCTTTCCTAATTTTCTATACGTTACAATATTTATCCTAATGGTACCATGTTTGATGGCTTAGATATAATCAAAAAGATGTTGGGGATAGGTACTATTGTGCTTGCCTTTGGTGCATGTTGAGAAAGATGTTGCCTGTAAAATTTGATGTCTTGAGAAATCTTGTATCTGAAAATTGTTCACTTCTCCTCTATATTTAGGCTTTTGTAACCAATTCCGTTCATATCTCTTGAATGCTATACCAGGAGTGCGCGAGAGACAACTTTTGTGACACGTATTAGCCTAATCTCTTGATTACGATAATTACCCCAGAATATATATAGGCTTATTTTTTTCCCCAACAGCTCTATACACCAATGGCATCCTGAACCACTGAGGTTTCTTTTTTTTTTCAACTTCTTCTAAAAAGAACTTCCTGTCGGTTTTTTTTACGGTCTGAAGTTACCTTTTTAAAAAGTGGGGACCAATTAAGTGTGACCGCGACCTCAGCAAGTTTTCTTCCTCGCACATAGGAGGTTATGCAAATCAGAAAGCCTATTTTGCATATTTACTTGGGATTTCGGCGGAAAAATATTGAATATGGATCTGAAAAAAAAAAGCGTATATATATTTTTAAAAAGCCGTATAAAATAAAGCTTGAAGATAACAACAGCGATTGTTTAGTCCCTTTTTTTTAATCATTTACATATCTGCATATATCAAAATACATCAAATCAGCATGCCTATCTATATAAACTTGAGTAAAAATATATTGATATATCTATATAAAAAAAACTATCGCTAAGGATTCTTAGTTGGAACTGATTAGATGATATCTTACTCTTTTTTTAAATCGAGCGTGCCAGGCTTAGAGCATGGCATTACTGGAGACCAGGAGCTGATCAAGGGCAGAGAAAGTGATGAAAATGATGTAGGTTAGAAATAATGGTCTTAAAAGGTGAGAGATCAAAGAGGAAGCTAGAGCTGTAGTGCTCCAGGGGGAACATCGCTTTTTAATCCATCGAGGGGCCGCAGTTGAGGGCGCGTCTTCCTGGCGAACAAAAAACAGGATTAAGTAATAATTCCTTAAACAAAAAGAGGTAGGTAGGGTCCACATTTTATCACAGAGGGGCCATAAAGTTTGAAGATAAAGAATGTCGGGCAATGGGGTGATGTTCTCAAGGTCGTTCTTGATATATGTGGGGCCCTCTGGCACTTGTCGTGTCTTGCTGCAGGCTTTTGAAGCGTCTTGCTGTAATATCCTGACACATTGTGTCGCGCTCCAGGTTACGGCAATATTCCCTGTATTGCTGCAGGTTCCTAAAAGATTCTGGGTATTGCTGCAGGATCCTGAAACATTGTGTGTACTACTGAAGTATTCCATGTTTTGCTGTAGATCATTCTGCGTCTTTATGTAATATCCTAGCACATTGTGTCGCGCTGTAGATTCCTGAAGCATTCTATGACTTGCTGAAGGTTCCTGTAATATTCTCTGTCTTTCTGTAGTTTCCTTCAACCATCTTTGTCTGGATGCATGTTTCTGAAACATTAGTTGTCTTGCTGCTGGCTACTGCTACATTCTTTGTCTTGCTGTATGTTCCTGCGATATTCATTGTCTTTCTGGAGTTTCCTTCAACTATATTTGCCTGGATGCATATTTCTGCAACATTCTTTTTCTTGGTACATGTTTACGGAACATTCTTTGTTTTTCTGTAATTTCTCTCAACCATATTTGTCTTGCTGGATGTTTATGCAACATCCATTGTCTTTCTGCATGTTCCTGCAACCTTCTTCTTCTAGCTGCATGTTTATGCAACATTCTTTGTTTTGCTGTAGATTCCTTCAAACATCTTTGTCTGGATTCAAATTTCTGCAGCGTCTTGCTGCATGTTCCTGCAAATATTTTCGTCTTGCTTCATGTTTATGCAACATTCTTTGTCTTGTTGCATGTTCCTGTATCATTATTTGTCTTTATGCATGCTCCTACAACATTCTTTGTCTTGAAGCATGTTCCTGTATCATTCTTTGTCTTTCTGCATGTTTATGCAACATTCTTTGTTTTGCTGCATGTTCCTGTATCATTCTTTGTCTTGCTTCATGTTTATGCAACATTCTTTGTCTTGCTGGATGTTTATGCAACATGCTTTATCTTATTGCATGTTCCTACAACATTCTTTGTCTTTCTGCATGTTTATGCAACATTCTTTGTTTTGCTGCATGTTCCTGTATCATTCTTTGTCTTGCTGCATGTTTATGCAACATTCTTTGTCTTGCTGGATGTTTACGCAACATTCTTTATCTTATTGCATGTTTATGCAACATTCTTTGTCTTACTGCATGTTCCTACAACATTCTTTGTCTTGAAGCATGTTCCTGTATCATTCTTTGTCTTGCTGTAGGTTACTGAGAAGCGAACAATATAAATAATAGTGATTCGCCAATACTGATGCGTTAGTCACTTATCAAGAGTTTTGCTCGGCTAAGAAGTAGTATTTGTGAAATATTACTTAATATAAGTATTACTCGAATTTAGTATTTTCTAAACTGGCGAATCCATTGGGAGAATTCGCCACCGATGAGCCAGATTCAATATTTTCTATCGCCTTAAGGACAAAACGTAGTGATTTTTATTTGAAAAATTACGAGCTAAATATTCACGAGTTTTTATTGTAGTATGAAAAAAGGTCCCTCTCTCTATCTCTTCTTCTAGTTTATTATATTTAATAGTAAATTCTACAAACAACTTCCAAAGCTTAAACCTTCAAACTACAAGTGTTTATTTTGAAAATATATATAAATATATACTTCACAGAGACGTAGAAATGAAGAAATAAAGGGTCAATAGAAGTAGTTGTCAACTCGAAAGAATTTGTCGTTTTGATGACTTCCTTCAGAAAAAAAACACCATTGAAGTATATATTACACAACTTAGAAAAATAACACACAAAAGAACTTCTAGTCGTTTCACAGATTATGTCACCAAGGTTGTCAATTGTTGTCAGGACAATTTACTAAAGTCAACATTATCTTTTGGCCCGTAAATAGGTGTTGTTGTAAATACTTCGTCTTCTTGGTTATATAGTCCCCCCTCTCACAATTTTATCGCCATTTCTCATTTGTTTGACACCTATACTGGACAATTCTATACAAATTTTGAACATCGTTTAATGTTAGATAATAAAATACATATATACATATTGGATTAAATAAAAATATTTATTTGACAATTTTTATTCATTCCAATATACAGACATATCTGTATATACCTTTTTATTATACTCATATGCTCTTTCAAAATATATTTTTATTTTTGATTTAAGGTAAAATTGAGAAAGGTTATCAGAATTATAAAGCTTCTTTCGTATTGAGATGTTTTTTTAAATTAAAAATGCTAAATTTCAAGCAAAAATATCTCTTCAATAGACTTATCGCGACCATTTCTAATTTAAATTGTTTTATAAGGTACGCGGGTAAGCGAGAATATATTTTCAAGTCTAAATTAGAAATAAATCATTAACAAAATATATGATAGTTATTTACATATTTGTGTTCTTATCCAAATATATATATATATATATATATACATTAGGAGGCTATATTAACTCCCAAATTTTTAAGTAATAAAAGAAACATTGTGAAATTCTTTATAATTTCTATTTGTTTTCTTTTTTTAATATAACGTTCTGTCTGTCATCAGTAAACATCCATTTATCCGATCAAGAGATACCATCGTTACCTTTCTGATCATATTCTCTATATAAACTCTTTTAAAGGATATATGCACATTTGGTCTTAAATGCCTTATGTTGTTATATAAAAATAAGTGTTTATAGTTAAAAATACTAGGCAACTTCATAAAGGCGATGTATTTCACCATGAGTACATGTACGCGACTATGGTTGATTCAAAGAATCCGAATTAGCTAATACCAGGTCTATTAGTATGAAACGCGAAAATGGGCGCCAGAGGCCGCTGTGCATTTTTATTTGAGCCGACGGTGGCGCTGTTGTAGGCGTTTTGTTCTTTGACTCACTTGGCATCAGCATGCCTGCAGTTTTCGAAAAATTGAAATCGTGAAAAATTTCTGGAGCCCGTGGAAAATGGCGATTTCCGAGCCAAAAAGTGCCCATTTGCGGGAAGTTTTGTTGTTCGCCTTCAACTGGAAGAAAAGTGCCAGTGAAGCCCACCGAATGCTCGAGGAAGTTTTCAGCGACCACGCTCTGAGCAAATCGCAGTGTTACAGGCAGTTTAAAAAATTCCAAAGTGGCGATTTTGAACTTGATAATGAACCACATGGAAAACCGCCCCAAAAGTTCGAGGACGCTGAACTGCAAGCTTTGTTGGATGAGGACAGTACCCAAATGCAGGAGAAACTCGCAAAACAGCTCCAGGTGTCTCAATGTGCTGTTTCTCTACGTTTAAACAGCCTCGGAATGACCCAAAAGCTTTCCAGATGGGTCCACCACGAGTTGAGCGAAAGGCAGCAATAACGGCGTCTGGTAACCTGCGAAGGGCTGCTCGCCAGGCATGAAAAGAAGTCATTTTTGCACCGAATCGTAACTTCTGATGAGAAATGGATCCACTTCAGCAATCCTACGCGCCAAAAGTCGTGGGGCCTGCCCGGCCAATTTACAAAACAGACGCCTAGGCCCAATCGCTTCGAAAAAAAGGCAATGCTTTGCATATGGTGGGACCAGACCGGCGTAGTATATTTCGAGCTCCTGAAACCTGGGAAAATGGTCAATACTAGTCGCTACGAACAACAAATGCACAGTTTGAGAGAGGCGTTGAATGAAAAAAGACCGGAATGGCGTGAAAAGCAAACAACCTGATACTGCAGCATGACAACGCTCCAGCCCACAACGCTACGGTGGTCAAAAACACCATAAAAGACTTGGGCTGGGAACTCTAACCCCACCCGCCGTACTCACCAGACTTAGCGCCGTCGAACTACTACCTTTTCACATCTTTAGGACACGCCCTAAAAAAACAGGAATTTTCGAACTCAGACATACTCCGAAAATGACTTGTTGACTGGTTCGACTCAAAAGGAATATAAATTTTCAGACAAGGAATTCGAAAATTGCCTGAAAAGTGGTCCGAGTGTATAGCTAATCAGGGCAGTTACTTTGAATAAAAAATCTTTTGTTGTATGGAATTGGTGAACCTTTGAATTCACTGAAAATTTTCGCGTTTCATACTAATAGACCTGGCATAGCAGTCCGACACTAAGTTTCAGATAGGATCGCTAAAAGTTTGGGGATCTGGAAAATGTTATTCCTCCAACTTTCTCTGTCCTGTATAATTCTGTAGATAACTGGATGATGAGAGATGTATGATATGTTTGATGTGCATTTTCATGAGTATAGGGCTATCTTGGTATTTCTTCTTTTTCTTGCGCTTTGAATTTCGAATATCTACCTGTATTTTTGTCAAATTTGACCAGATAATTCCTCTCGTAGGATAGAATGGAATCGAAGTCGACCCTGTACTGATGAGGGTCATAGCCAGACACTATGGTTTACTGGTTGTCAGATTTTATCTGAATTTGCCACAAAAAAATGGTATTGTAGTACATTTAAAGCTCAATCAGCGTGTTATGCAAAGGTTTGATCACCAAAATGTATTGTTTTAATGTTTTTTTAAGGGGAGGGCTGCTCTCTTTGCACGTTAATATCCGCCTCCCGCCAAATTACAAAATACCAATATGAATTGAGGCTTTGGTCAATTATCTCGTAGTGTAGATAACCTGTAGTTTAGTCCCTTCTCCTAACCACCTCCCCCTCTAGACTCGAATGTAAACAACACGAGAGATTTTGTCAGATGAGAAATTTCCCACGATACCAGCTACTGGAGCGAAACAATGCCAGAGATGATATCATGCCCACGCCCTGACTCGACTTACTTTCGTACCAGACGTTTCCTGGCAAGTTATGCAAATTCGGGGTCAAACCCACCTCAGTCGTGTGGTATGAGTTTGTTTAACAGCTGTGTGTACTTTGTCTCATATACCAACGACATTGACTTCCAGGTCAGACCTTTTATTTATGTACTAGACGAATGGCCCGGGCAACGCCCGGGTTTTACCCGAGTGCGAATATATTTTAAAAACGTTGTCTTGGGTGGTCGCTATAGACAGGGTGGTCTGTATAGACAGGTGTATGTATCACACAGCCGATAACAGGGTTGTCTAGAGTGGCCGCTATAGACAGGGTGGTCTGTATAGACAGGTGTATGTATCACACAGCCGATAACAGGGTTGTCTAGAGTGGCCGCTATAGACAGGTGTATGTATCACACTGCTGATAACAGGGTTGCCTAAGGTGACCGCTATAGACAGGGTGGTCTGTATAGACAGGTGGATGTATCACACAGCTGATAACAGGGTTGTCTGGAGTGGCCGCTATAGACAGGTGTATGTATCACACAGCTGATAACAGGGTTTTCTAGAATGGCCGCTATATACAGGGTGGTCTGTATAGACAGGTGGATGTAACACACTGCTGATTACAGGGTTGCCTAAAGTGTCCGCTATAGACAGGGTGGTCTGTATCATGTATCACACAGCCGATAACAGGGTTGTCTAGAGTGGCCGCTATAGACAGGGTGGTCTGTATAGACAGGTGTATGTATCACACAGCCGATAACAGGGTTGTCTAGAGTGGCCGCTATAGACAGGGTGGTCTGTATAGACAGGTGTATGTATCACACTGCTGATAACAGGGTTGCCTAAGGTGACCGCTATAGACAGGGCGGTCTGTATAGACAGGTGGATGTATCACACAGCTGATAACAGGGTTGTCTGGAGTGGCCGCTATAGACAGGTGTATGTATCACACAGCTGATAACAGGGTTTTCTAGAATGGCCGCTATATCCAGGGTGGTCTGTATAGACAGGTGGATGTAACACACTGCTGATTACAGGTTGCCTAAAGTGTCCGCTATAGACAGGTGTATGTATCACACAGCTGATAACAGGGTTGTCTAGAGGGGGGGCAGGGAGGACACGTGTTCGCCGGCAGCCAATGGGCGCGCATTCTATCCGTGAGCTTCAGAATAAGGCAATTATATAAGTAGATGAAAACCTTAGGTATATTTCCTCCTCTTTGTCTAATTACCACTGTTTTCTGAAATAGAAATTAAAAGTAGACTGACTCTACTCTAATAATGAAACTGATGTTTCTTTTTGGCAGATTTTAAAGATTTCATTCGATATCTTATGGATCTTATGGAATAAAGCCCGTCCTGGACTGACGAAAGCCATTAGCCTGAAACCATGGTCTCCAGGTGGTTGCTTTTCAATTTGCCAAAGTTGGTGCTGTGGCTTTGTCAACGAACCGAGGCCGCTAGTTTGTGGAGACGGTCAATAGATAGTGTCATGTTTTTACGGAAGAGGAGAACTTTATTTTTATATATTGAGGAATTAAGGGAGAAGTAGACCGAGCAAGAATTGGTTTGATAATATAATAGAATGACCTCTGGAATTAGAAAATAGGAAGAGAATTGCTCAAAACAGGGGTGAAATGATGTTCCAAAACAGACGATCTCCGTTCATGATGAAATTGTGAAAAACGTTTAAATGTGTAAAACATGTAAAAATATTTAAAACAAATATCAACGGTTACTTTTAGAATCTCTCATTTCCAATGAATATAACAGAGAGTATAAACAGGAAGATACCATCACAATACCTTAGATATCTTAGAAGAAAACAATCGATCAATTTTATAGGTTTTGGATGCCCTAAAAATGTAAATAGACATCTTCCATAACATTGTTAAATTACATATCAATTTAAAATTTCAGTTATAAATATCCACGCTGCGCGCGTAAGTTTTTGTAAATATTTCTTGTGGGATATAGTTGATGTTTTATTAAGCCCGTTGAAGAGCGATTATCGCTTGAAAGCTAGCGTTTTGTAATAAAAATAAACTCATTGTGAGAAAATATTTTGCAATTTTAAGACGACCTCCATATCGGAAAGGAAAATTATGGAAAGGTTTTCTATCAAGCTGACTAACTATTGCTTCATCTATCTATAATCTAGCCTGACAATCCATAAAAAGTTGCATATACACCTTCAGAAATAATTATCCAACTTTAAAAAATCGTGTAAATTGTAAACGTGCGCCTCTTTCTCTCAAGGTAAGCAACTTGAAAAGCATTTTAATGGTGAGATTATAAATAGTTTTCTATTAATATTTAGAGTGGGAAAATTGTCATCAGAGAAAGACAGAGAAAAATCGAATGCATAATATATTAAGAGGAAATTATTTGATAGAGAAGTTTCTGGAGGGTATATTGAATGGAAAAAGAGAATGGCAGAAATAAGAATTGGACTGATGGACTTGATGGGCAGTTATGAAGTGAAGGGCTCAAGAAGTATGGTGACGTTAGAGCCAGGAAATAGACAAGAATAGAGAAATTGGACTGATGGACTGGATGAGAAGTTATGAACAAATAAAAATATGGACTCAAGATAGAGAAGTATGACGTCACTGGAGACAAAGACATGGTCAATAACAGAAGAAAATGAAGAAGAATTGGACTGATGGACTGGATGGGAAGTTATTAAGAAATAAAGAGAAGAACTCAAGATAGAGAAGCATGACGTCCCTGGAGACACAGACATGGTCAATAACAGAAGAAAATGAAGAAGAATTGGACTGATGGACTGGATGGGAAGTTATTAAGAAATAAAGAGAAGAACTCAAGATAGAGAAGCATGACGTCACTGGAGACAAAGACATGGTCAATAACAGAAGAAAATGAAGAAGAATTGGACTGATGGACTGGATGGGAAGTTATGAAGAAATAAAGAACTCAAGATAGAGAAGCATGACGTTACTGGAGCCCAGGACATGATGGTCAAGAACAAAGAACCTGACGAAGTATTCAGGTTCATCACCGTGATAAAAAATGATAATAATTGCTCGATAATGCGGCAAGTTCAGAAATAATAGTACTTATGTGTTAAGGGAGGAGTAGGAAATGTGAGGTGAATCCCTCCTCCATCTCTGAATAGATGAACGAAGTGTTGATCATTTTTCCCTTTGTCCGAGATGATTGATGGATTGTCGAACAGAACCTGGAAATAATGTGTATTGCAAGAATTACTCTTCGGCCTTGTTTGAAATGGTTGAAACAAATGGTATTTTATATATCGAAAAATATGAACAAAATATCATCAATTATCATGCTAAAAACGCTCTACTTCTTTCTTATCTCTCACCATAAAAACTAATTTCTACAATTATTTAAATGGAAGATACAAATATTAGTAGGGCTTGGCTTGGTTCTACAGTGATGATGCCACTCTCAACAGTTTTGCCATTTTAATCGTCTAGACGACTACAACTAATCTAGTATTGTCTGTTTTGCTTATGTATATGCACATAAGGAATTTAATTTTTTTTAATAACGATTTTGCTGAGTTTTATAGCGTTAACCGTGTGCGCAGTAAAATTTCTTTTGATATATTTAAACTTAAAGCACAAATGATACACACTCCAATACCAAAGATTCCTGACACGGCGACCATCTTAGATATCACTAACCTTAGTTCAGCATCCATAGAAAATCTCCCAAGAAAGAAATCTGCCCACCTCAGTAATTGGACTTCCACTGACATTGTAAATCAAACCAAGAAGATGTCAGAAAGACAGCCTGGGTTGTTGGTGACTTCTGTACGTGGTGGTTCCAGGAACCTACTGGGTTTTAATTAAATAATTAATAATAATATGCAAGTAATACAAGTAAGTATACAAGTAAAATATACATATACGTGTATAAGCCCCAGATACAATTTTTAAAAAATTCTTCAACATAAGTATTAAAATATTATCACACACACACGAAAAAAATCTGAATTTGTGAAAGATTACATTTTAAAAACTTTCTCTGAGTAAATATTTTCTTATTCACAGATAATTGAAATCTAAAAAATACTTTCGTATTGAGCCATTTTAATAAGGGAATTTCCATAAAATTGATATATAAAATTTAGTATGAGGTAATACAAAGCATGAAATATCACATGGACTGACAAAAAAAAAGTAATGAAGAAGACAAAGAAAGGATCGAGGAAGGATATAACATTCTGCAGATGGTTGACAGGAACCAGCATGTTAGGACATATTGTCCGAGAGATGGAGTAACTAACAGTATTACTGCTAGGACATAAGGATGAGAAGACCAGAAAGAGGAAAGACCAGAATGGAGTTCTTGAACCATTTCGAAAGAAGACCCCACAAATCAAGAGACTAGCCATAGAAAGGAAGCTCTGAGATGACAGGAATATTGCTAAATACCAACGTGAGGATAAATAGAGAATACCGTGGAACATCCAAAAATTGGTTCTCTTTACGCCAGGACTTAGAATGTCAAGATATCTTATCTTGGAACAAAATCCTCCAAGCTTTATAGATCCTTCTCGGCGTCAAGTTCTTTGACAGAAGTTAATCTCCGATTTGATAGTTGTAGAAGACATATAGACAAAACATTTACACTCATGGATAAACTTAAGGAAGTTGTATCATTTAGCATGTATATCAGGATTCAGACAATAACTCTGAAAGATATTACAGTGACCTTTATTGAAGACACACGAGATAACCAATATGCACTCATAGACAAAACTTAAGGAAGTTGTATCTTTTAGCATGTATATCAGGATTCAGACAATAACTCTGAAAGATATTACAGTGACCTTTATTGAAGACACACGAGATAACCAATATGCACTCATAGACAAAACTTAAGGAAGTTGTATCTTTTAGCATGTATATCAGGATTCAGACAATAACTCTGAAAGATATTACAGTGACCTTTATTGAAGACACACGAGATAACCAATATGCACTCATAGACAAAACTTAAGGAAGTTGTATCTTTTAGCATGTATATCAGGATTCAGACAATAACTCTGAAAGATATTACAGTGACCTTTATTGAAGACACACGAGATAACCAATATGCACTCATAGACAAAACTTAAGGAAGTTGTACCTTTTAGCATGTATATCAGGATTCAGACAATAACTCTGAAAGATATTACAGTGACCTTTATTGAAGACACACGAGATAACCAATATGCACTCATAGACAAAACTTAAGGAAGTTGTACCATTTAACATGTATATCGTGATTCAGATAATAACTCGGAAAGATATTACAGTGACCTTTATTGAAGACATACGAAATAACCAATATGCACTCATAGACAAAACTTAAGGAAGTTGTACCATTTAACATGTATATCGTGATTCAGATAATAACTCGGAAAGATATTACAGTGACCTTTATTGAAGACATACGAAATAACCAATATGCACTCATAGACAAAACTTAAGGAAGTTGTACCATTTAACATGTATATCGTGATTCAGATAATAACTCGGAAAGATATTACAGTGACCTTTATTGAAGACATACGAAATAACCAATATGCACTCATAGACAAAACTTAAGGAAGTTGTACCATTTAACATGTATATCGTGATTCAGATAATAACTCGGAAAGATATTACAGTGACCTTTATTGAAGACATACGAAATAACCAATATGCACTCATAGACAAAACTTAAGGAAGTTGTACCATTTAACATGTATATCGTGATTCAGATAATAACTCGGAAAGATATTACAGTGACCTTTATTGAAGACATACGAAATAACCAATATGCACTCATAGACAAAACTTAAGGAAGTTGTACCTTTCAGCATGTATATATCGTGATTCGGACAATAACTCTGAAAGATATTACAGTGACCTTTATTGAAGATACACGAGATAACCAAGTGTGAACAAATTTGCCTCTGTCTCCTTCAAAAAAGAGACCACCCGCAATAATAAAGACTTTCCACTTCCTTAAGTTTTGTCTCCATGAGTGTATATATTTAAAATATTAATATAATTTCTATTGTCTAAATTCCAAAAAAAAAAAAACTATAGACAAATGCATATAGACAAATGCATTCTAGATTTTAAAAAGCGCTATCTAAAAAGTTTAATGTTTAATATATTTTTTTCACATAAAAAGCGTATTTACGCAAACCTGGCCTTAAATACCCATTTCTTGATATCTCTGAAAGCCTCAGGTACAGTCTGCACCACGCTGACGAGGGCCAACAGCCCGAAACGCGTTCGTGGTTGACTTTTCTTTATTTATAAAGAAATTGGGTTGGCCAAATATCTTTGGAACGCTCTGCCATCTAAAAGGCTCATTTGAGCGCTCAGTAAATGCCAATTTTGTTTTTAATATATTAATATATTCTTATAGTTTTTTTCTTTTGAATATCTTCATTAAGAATTCCTCCAAGGATCATTGCTTACATGGATTCACATGGTCGGAACAATGAGATTTAAAACAAACACAAATATATAAATAATGAGGAGCATCAAAGCCTATTTACATATAGCAATAAAGATAATTCTATACAGTATGTGAATAACAGATCTCGCTAGTTACTCTTTTATTCCGTTCTTTAATTTTGCAGAAGACTTATAGAATTGATAATATGTAAATGAGGTTTTATCGAAAGTAGCTGTAAATCTCTAAATTTTTCTGTGTTTTGGTAGATGTGAGAATTTTTTTTTCCTTTTTTTTTTATCAAGGGACAGTAAAAGACAATATAGGGGCCAACCTGTCCTGGACCTTAGAGGAATTCGAAAACTTGTAATTTTATTGTTTTTTTTTTTTTGTTGGTGGTGGTGGTGTCTTGTCAATGGAGCAAATCAGATCGGTCCGTGCACCCTGATCACGATACCGGCCAACCGAGGTGCCTTGTCCATTGCTCCATGGAAAGGGAGGGTGACATTGCCCCGTTAGTCAGCTACATTTCAGAGTTCCCTGTTCACGGTTACCGTAGCGGCTCGGGGCTTACTACACCGTACTTCACCCTACAGGGCAGTACCTTACTTATGCTGCTTCTCCCGCCTGCCACGTATAGGATGGGTTGAACTTCTGGGCAGGACTGTTTTTTTGTTGCTTTTTTAAAATTAGAATTGTGAAGAATAGTTCAGTCAAAAGTTGACAAATTTCTAGTTTTAATTTATTCAAGGGATAGAATTTGACAAGAGGGATCTCTTCTAGATTCTCGACAAGTTTTGCCTATTAGCATAATTAAAGCAATCTCACTAAACAGGACCTTTGGGAGAGGCCGCTGCTTATCATAAAACAGCTCGAGGAGCATGAACTCATGGAATTGGTGTAATCTTTACACAAGGGGATAAGAAACAACAATAAAGCAATAAATACTTTTTATATATCACTTGAGAGATGTGTGCGGGACTGGAAAAACATATTCTACCGGAACATGGAGACGGCTTTAGCTTTAAAAAGTTAAGGCGTAGCCTTCCATTTTTTTAAAAAAGATGATGACCGAAATCCTCATGAATAATTAAAAAAAAAATTGTGTTCCTATTCCTCCCATTAGGAATCAGTTCTTGTATAGTGAATTTTGTTGTCATATACAAGGGGAGTTACGTTTCTAAAGGCAGCCAAACATGAAATACGACAATTTAACTTTATTTCAATAAAAATTATCGAGTTTTAAAACTAAAAATGATTTTTTTTTCCGTTCCTAATTATTTTTATTGTATTGGGGCTATGAAGAAAAGCCATTTGGCTTGAAAGGAATTGGTTTATAGTTCTCGTGTGTGTTTTCTTTCATCAGAGATTTATAATATACATCTATAGAAAGAGGCTGTCCTCACGACAGTATCTTCCAATGTGGTTTGCGTGGCTGGCAACGAGGGAGTTATCACAGCCGGACAGTTGTCCCGCGGTCTGGAATGCAGGTAGTGGCAGACCGCCAGCGCCGCCTAGCGGAGACGGCAAGAACCACCACTCTGCAGTATTGTGTCCTTTGGATTACTGCCATGGATGTTACGGTCCCGGTTCTCCCGTAGCTACCGCCGCGCCGCACACGTAAGTTTACATATCTACCGTACTGGTGGTACCTATACATCCACACGCTACAATTACCCAGGATCTCCCTGTGGAATCTACCAATCCTCTTATTCTCTATTTGCATAGAGCAACTCTCTACTCTGTTAGTTCAATATGGCACGTCTCTCACATTTATCTACCCATCACATAACACCGCATTGATAACCAGATGTTATTTACATATTTCCCAAACTACATTACCCTATCTGCACCATCGATTGATTCTGATTGGCTAGCCATTTAGAAACACACGATATAATACAGAAAAGGTCAATTTATATTATTTAATTAATCTATACCAAACTAAATTCAACTTCAAATATTTACAATTTGTGGTTTAAGCTAGTTACATCGATCGATATGGGGTTCAAATGGCAATCTGCAACAATTTCTTATGTAGATTTTTATTTATGTACATGGACTTGTTTTTCTCAGCTTTTTTATTAACGCAATATTTGGCTAAATAACTATATTTTTATTTATTATATATATTGCACAAGTAGAGAAATAACTCTTAATTAATTATATCGTTAACTCTAATGTTTATTTATGTTTTTTAAATAAGATTTTTTATTCAAAAACGCTCTCTCTGATGGTTTAAGTCGCTATTTATTGAGAATTTTATACATTATAACAAAAAGCTATAAGTGAAGGATTAAAAAAATGCAGAAGATGTTTATAAATACAGACGACATGATCGTCTGATAACCAGCACCCTCAGGTCAAAGGTCAAACTATCAAGCACGAGAACTATTCACACATTTCTTTTGGTGTACTTAGTAGGCGTCTGCATTCTTTTCTTTAGAATCTTTGTCTTTCTTCCATCTCTATGTGATCTTTTATTTTTTCTTTCTCCCTACTTTATAATGGTCTCATTTTTTATATATTTGTAAAATGATGAATAGATTGAAAGAGAATAGAGATTAACAATTTTCAGATTTTATTGCTTTTGGAGAAATCAGATACATGTGTAAAATAAGAATTTGAGATACGAGACCTATAGGCTTTTTTTCATTGCTTTTGTTTGTGATTTGACCTGAAACCTTTTAACTAACTATAACCAGTTTAGTTTTCATTCTTATCAAAACTTTTTACGATTGTATTTTATCGTTATTATCATTATTGTTTTTTTTTTAAATTATATTTATAGCCCTTTATATTACCCCCAATTATTTTAAATGATAACAAATCATAATAGTTTTTATAAATAAAATAGTTTAAAAGTATAATTAGTTTAGAATACAGTATTTGATTACCGAGAGAATCCTATGTTAATAAAATTAAATAAATGGATTTTTTAAAACGTTATTAGCATGTAAGAAATACATGGAGGGGGGGGTCAAACGTTTTTAAGAAATATATATTGTGTTCCAATTATCTATTTTGACGGGAGAGGCGATCTCTTTATTTTTATATATATATTAAGACTATGTAACTAAAGAGATGATATATAATTAAAGGGAGAGGTGCCTCTTATGGTACATGAATATCTTCCTCACGTAACTTTAATTTCACATGAAAATCAACCCTGTCACTTTGCCAGCTTAAACTCCTTTTTGGTAAATTGGACCGATATCATAACACTTCATGTAGGATGGATACGTTCCTGTACTGATGATGGCCGTAGCTCGAAACCATGGTATACTGGTTGTTGGCTTTTAATTATATTGTTTCTTATCCCCTTGTGTAAAGATGACACGAATTCCACGAACGGGGTGTAGGGGTGCAGTTTTCGTTGATCATGGCACCATGATCCAGCTACACTTTGGTTTTTTATTTTTGATTACTTTCTTGTATAATATATGTATTATAACTGTTTCTGTTAAAAAAAATGTAAATCGACGAAATTATCCCTAGACGGGGAAATCGCGTTTTGTGTGTTGAAATAAATTCATACTTATTGTATCTGCACTATTTTGCATAGTTGTTGGTTATGCTTTTATAAAAGATAAATACCGTTGTTAGTTTAGAGCGGCAGTCCAGTAGCACGTTAAGCAAGTTTTGTATCTTGTGTTGGCAATAAAAAGCCATATTTGCCCTCGCAGTCGTGTTGGTGAATGGGGAGTAACGATGACACAACAGTTGTATTGAAAGCCTCTCTTTAACATAAACACTCTGTTATATTATGATGCATTAACACGCCATCTGTTATCAAAATTCGAAACTATTATAGACGCGTTTGATTCTTTTTTGAAAATAAACAATTTTTATAGGACAGTAGAAATTGTTTATTTTTTAAAAAAGAATCATATGCGTCTATAATGGTTTCGAACTCTGTTATATATAAATTGTTGGGTTTAAACGGCGTGATGTAATGGCTAACGTGTTTGGCAATAAGTATCAAATATCAAACCAGAAGATTATTACACACGGTGTCAAAGCGTCTGCTTCCATACAATACTTTGACAGACGAATAGATATATGTTTTCTTTTGGTTTTCTCTATTTAAAAAGGCGTTAAATCAATAAACCCACATTTACGATTTTATTCTTATACACTCATGGACATGACTTGAGGAAGTGGAAAGTCTTTGATGTCGACTGTCATCTGATTTTTTTTTTTTTGAAGGAGACAGAAGCGATTTTGTTCACTCTTTGTTATCTCACGTGTATTCAATAAAGGTCATTGTGTATCTTTCAGAGTTATTGTCTGAATACCGATATACATGCAAAAAGGTACAACTTCCTTAAGTTTTTTCCATGAGTGTATATATAATTTTTTTGGGAAACTAAATCATCCCACAAAAATAACTTTATACATTTGTTCTCTCGATATTTTTTGATATATTTAATTAAAGATGGAATGTATACAGTGTTATCGCGCGCTAATGCCATATCATATACTTCTACGATAATGCTAAATATTAAGAACTGTACTTTGATGAATATAAGAACGCACTTGTTATATACAAGTTTATATACTTGTAAATATTTTTTTCTGGCCGAGATTATCTAACTGAACTTTAAAGTATAGGTGATGCGGAACCTTAATTGTGAACAATAAACATTAAATTCGATTAGAATTATGCTCAGAATAAGTTCTTGCATTAAAGGAGAATAAAATCAATAAATTTATTTAGCTCACATACATACATACATCCATATATACATACATCCATATATACATATACATACATATATACATACGTATGTTTATTTTGTTATCTTACACAAAACGCATCAAATCCTTCAATTACAAAATATACCAGCATACCACGAATACAGATCATACATTCAATCTAGAAAACCTGCCACTACTGTAATATACCGTCCAAGTCAGAAATCCTCGAATCCCTCATAACCAAACATAAGAACAGTATCAACAGAAGACATCCCAGAACTGTCATGCTTCAAATCAAGATTGAATAACCATCATTTAGTATATCTTACTCCTCCGTGCTTACTCACGGTTATAATGTTGCCTGTTGAAGAATGAGAGCTCGAAAGCTCGCGCTGTTGTTTTTAATAAAGAAATTTATTGCGCAATATTTTAAATATTTTATAAAATTACAGAAGTATATATCGTCTAAAAAATACGAAATGCGCGAAAACTAAAAAATTACGATATTTTTTTAGAATGGAAATATGATGTGGGCAATATACACAGAGGCATTCAATAAATTCCATTTTCTAAAGGTTCAAAAGATCCAGACAATGAATTATCGTCTTTTATAAACGGCATAGAATTTCTCAAACGATTGATTTGGCCATCGTGATTTACGATTGTAACGGGCAGAAATTCTACAACTCCTTTTACTCCTTTTTCTAAGATCTTTCTTGTGAAAACACATTGCATCCTTGGAATGAAATCTCTTTGACCTGTAACGGCAATTTTTAGAATAAAAAAGAACACCGTCTGATTGCGCAACTAAACGATACTGATGGTATTCCACGATCTATCGGAGAAATATCAATATTTCGGTGAAATGGATCGATACCTCTCTTTGAAATAACAAGAAGATCCAACCACTTAGCGGTTCGGGGTAATGACTATCGTCAGTATAGTGTAGGCTGTATGTTGACGACCTTATTAAGGTAGTCATACGCTTCTTTCTTTAAATAAAAAGTGAAGCAAGAAGTTGAATATTCTTTGAGTGTGAAAGCTTGCAAAAATAGGAACTTACCCTCTATTATTAATTTGTTTATTCTTTTCTTTGTCGTCTGTTTTCGCAAGTTGAATCTGGTTAGAAAATGTATAAAAATTAGATGAATCTTTTGTTGCCATAAATACGAGATAATTAACTCGTTTCTATATTTATCTAAAAATGATTAATAAAATCATTTTATAAATCTGAGAGTTGTCTTCAAAAACGATCCAACAAAAAGACATATATTGGATCAAAATATCATTTATTTTACCAATATTTCAGTTGGCTGAACGTCAACCTTTATCAAGGTATTATAACGGTATTGATAAAGGTTGGCATTCAGCCAACTGAAATATTGGTATAATAAATGATAGTTTGATCCAATATATATGCCTTTTTCTTTAAATATTCACTTATGGATTGCTCTATTTTCAAAAGGCTTCTTTCTTTATATAAAAAAATGTATTTAAAGTCAAATGCGAATGAGTATACTAATATGGGTATATTTTAGTAGTGTTTTATTTATATAGTGTTAAAATAGTTTTAAAAGAAGTTCATCCTTGGATAATTGATATTTTAGATTTAATTTTTGTACAGTAAAACGAACCCCGAGGATATGACGAAACCCTTCCCTTTTTATAATAAACTTAAAATATTTCCCAATATTAGACAATTGACATAATTTTATTGACATATTGTCAATACATGAAAAAGTGCACAGTCTGTACTATTTTAAAAAGGTAATTATTTATATATGCATAATACTATGTATAATAAATATGGCGCCTCTGCCACCGCTGCAGAGTTTGGTGGAGAATCACCAGCAGGTCTCCAGCGATACCACGTATTTCGACATCAACGAAGAATACGTAGATCTCGTGCTTCGCCGCTGAGGAGATGGTGATAGCTTGGTCCTCGAGATCAACTGGAATATTATAGTGATACCGTATAGTGAACCCCATAGCGATAGTGAAACCATAGCTATAGTGAAACAATGGATATAGTGAACCATGGCCATACTAAAACCATGGCTACAGTAAAAGCATGGCTATAGTAAACCATGGCTATAGTAATACCATTTTGGTAACTTCAGGTCCTAGAGCGTATTCATAGATCGTCAAATACCCGGGCTGATTCATTGCTATAGTGGACTATGGCTTTAGTGAACCATGGCTATAATGACCCATGGCTATGGTGAATCTAAAGTTCGGTCCCATTAGGGTTCACTACAGTGAGGTTTTACCGTATCAAAATTCAAACAAAACCTTTTTTTTTTTCGCGCGCGCAATTGAATAATTAGAAATTTCAAAATATTATACCCAGATGTCTTCTGTTAACATAAAAATAGAATTGCAAACGATGCGGGCCGACCAAAAGATCCGGTGTTTGGGCGGGAAAATCTAAAATTAGCAGCCGAGAGACAAAATCTTCCCCAGCTAAGTCCGAGTGGGAAAATGTTAAAATAGCCCAGCTTCCCCTCTGAGATAAACTTATCAAACAAAGATTTACCCTATTTATATATTTTACCATTTTTATGACATTGGCATTTTTGAATAATTTCTGTATGGAAAATAGGATTGTAAGATCGACAAAGTTGAACTATATTTTTGACAGATGCAATTTTTCATACTTAAAATCTATTTAGTCAAATTTTGTTTTATATTTTCGTCTTTTAGTCAATTATTTCATATGTTAAAAAAAATTCATCATTTATTTATTTATTTAATTCAACACACGAAACACGAATATTCCCGCTAGGGATAATTGCATCAATTTACAAACAGAAACAGTTATAAGCTCATTATGCAAGAAAAAAATTATAAAAATATTTTTCGTATAAAAATTATCCATCGTATATTATGCTTTTCCAGAACATTTTCAAATCATAAAAGCGAAAGCCTTTTTTACAGCCATATTTCCCGTTATTCTAGTAGCAAATCTTTTTTAAACAATTTTTTAAAGGGATAAATAATATTCTGCTATGTTTTATCGAATTATAACAATAAATTAAATATATGCTTTTAATAAAATAAGAACATTAAGCATCCAGGGAAAAGTTTCTCTTAAAAATATTTTTTATTTGCAAATCTCTCAAGCTTTCGGGCATCACAATCCCTCCTTCTACAGGAGTATAAAATCTATTATATAATATCTTTGTTGAAGATGATTATTATATTCTATAATTTTTAGAATTTTATTTATTCACTGAGAAATACATTTTTCACTGAGATTATTCTGAAATCAATAAAAATCATTTTTACCCCATTCTGTGAAAATGTAAATACATATATTCAACTTTCAGCACAATATATTCATACTTACAAAAAAGAGTCAGTGGACGAGTAGGTAACACCCTCGATTCCCGACAGTCATGAACCGGGATTGAGTCCCGTGTTAACATTTTGTTTAATATATGAATAACCTTCACATATTATTCACTGTTTCAATTATCATGAACTAGGTTGCTCTTGTTGAGCGGTACCTATTAATGTTATTTTGAACCGGCGGATCATCAAAACGCCATTATATAATAGATTTTAAACTCCTGTAGAAGGATTTGTGATAACCGAAAGCTTGAGAGATTTTTAAATAAAAAAATATTTTTTGAAGAAACTTTTCCCTGGATGCTTAATGTTCTTGTTTTAATATTGATTCAAGGGATTATTTTATCGAATATGTTTTTATTGTCATTAAATTTAAAATTAAATATATTTGACCACAAATTTTAAGGTGAGAAATAATACTTAATTCTAGATTATAGAAACAAATACTATTTGAGATATGAAGGATATAGAGAAATAGATGCGCCTAAATCTAGAAGAGTCGAGGTCCATTTCCATCTAAGCAACTCAGATTAAACAGACGACCACATGGCGAAGTTTGCGCGGGTAAAATTAGCTTGTTCGTCTGCTTCCTTATTTCCTAGTGGCCAGTTCGACTTTTTAACTATTATCGAAGTATGTTAGTAACTTTCGATAAATAGTAATGGGGAGTTATATTTCAATATATGCGGTATATTTATGTTAAATTATATAGTTGAACCCCTGCTATTGCTAAATACTGTTTAAAATATTGAGAGGGTTTGTATCATCAGTTGTCAATCCTTCCAGCATATATACATTCATAGACAAAATTTAAGGAAATTATACCTTTTAGCGTGTATATCGGGATTCAGGCAATAAATCTGAAAGATATTACAGTGACCTTTATTGAAGACACACGATATAAACTAGTGTGAACAAAATTGTCTCTGTTTCTTTAAAAAAAAAAAAAAAACAGAATTTCCACTTTCTTTAGTTTATCTCCAATATAATCTCTCGATATATATTTGAATTACGATATTTTAAGATGACCAGACATCAAAATACGAAACTTTTTTAGTTTTGTCCATGAGTGTATACCACAGACCGCTATAGAATTAGTGTACTATTAATTTGCTTCTATGATCTGTATTTGTAGGTTTATTCTTGGGGATGGTATTATGGTATTTTATATATTTTATGTGTGAGTATGTAGTAATAGCTTTGTAAATAGTAATTTTGTGTGTGGGCTCGGATAAAATAATCAATAAGTAAAAGACATTTGTTAAAATAGACGCCAAAAGTATGAGTCATCAATTGACCATCTTTGCATATTAGCAAACTCGGGTCGGCGACAACACCATCTTTGAATTGCATAAATTCCAAAGCCGCTCCTACGAACTAGAGCGAGTGCCTGAAACCTATAGTCTTCAGGTGATGTTCTGAATTTTCCTAAACTGGTGTTGTGGCTTTGTAACTGACCGGTATCTGCTAGATTGGAGAGACGGTCAATAGATGGCGCGTAGTTTTGTATATATATATATTGACAGGAGAGGATTACATAGGAGGGTTATATTCAAATACCACATATATATATTATATATATTTGACCATAGATGCAAAAACATACGACTTTTAATTATTATTGTTGTAAATAATGTATATTTAACCCTACCTATCTTTTATTCACGATTATAGAATTCATTTAATAAATTCTATATTCCTGTGATAAAAATAATTTTATATATGTATATTTTTACTTCAAGAGATTCAAAATAAAAATCTGCTTGAAAGGTAAATAATTATCTTTACTTTTCCACGACTGCACCTCTTTTCAACAATCAAACACACAAAAAAAAAATTCTAATCATAATATATATATACTATTGAAATATTTACATATTTTTTGCCAATAACAGGTTCTTATATTGAGAGCTGAATCGATCACGACAAGAGGATGGACTAAATATAAAATAAATAAAAAATACATTTCCGCGTTTAAAAAAAAACTTAACAATGTTAGCGGGATTTAGTCATCTCTTATGGGCACGAAAGAAAGAGGTAGGCAATATTGACAGGTAGGACTTCCTGGTTTTTCCTAAAATACCGGTTTTTGGGTCAGCAAACCAACTTTCATCTGAAGTTAATCAAGCTTGGTGGTCAATGCCTACTGACCTCTACCTAACCTTTGACTCCCTGGTGTTAACAGCGAATTCTTCAATTATTGAACGGTAGTGGGTCGATGATGGGAAATATGTAAATAAGGTAGTGTAAACATAAATGGAACTATGCAAATTTTTATAAAAATAAACCAGATTAAAAAAAAAAAACTGTTTTTTTTTTTTTTGCAAGGATTGTATGAAGTATTGGTCAATAGCCCATGTTTTAGTTGGAATCAGGTTATAAATGGATATATTCTAAAAATACAATTTATTCATTTATGTTGATGTCTAGGTAGATTTTGTAGAAGTGAGACATCGATTGTTCTCTGATCTAAATGATTTAACTCTCTTACATCAGCCACTTTGTTTATATAAATTTTATGAACTCTGTAGATTAATACATGTGAATTTATACTTCATATTTTTAAAATTACAAATATGATGTATATGTTGTCAAACCTTTTCCTCATGCCACCGTCCACACACATGTAAATTTGTAAATATTTAATTCTAAGTTTTAATTTGTTTGTTGTTTTTGTTTGTTTCCTCTGTAATAGGCGTAAATAATTCAATATATCGCGCCTGGTTGATTAATAATAAAATTCTCTAGGTAGGTTATTATCCCATTGTATTTTTCCTTGTTTCTCCGACTTCAGGGGGAAGAAAGAAAAAAAAAGCATATCCACACATGCTTATCACCGAAATATAGGAGCTCCATCTATTATTTCTTCCTGTGGTGAATCTGTATAAGACCGGTGATCTTAATAAAGCTTTGTATGTGTGTGTGCTTATCACCGAAACAAATCAAATATTTACAAGCTTCTTTCTAGGTTGTTGACCGATGAGAGCTTTGTTTACTTATTCTCCCAGTTCTACCGTTCTGTAGAGAGTTGAGAATATTGTTGGAAAAGGAATAAGAAGGTGATTAGAAAATACGCACTGTTTGTTATGATTCTCCACCAAGACTTTATTTTTTTTATTACTCTTCACAATTCATCCTATCATACTTCATCCATAAGGTTAGAAATAATCGTTATTTCTCCTTAAAATACATTTCGATTTTTCGTTCAAAAGAAACACATGCGGTATAATTGTCAAACTTCGTTCTACAATCATAAGATACATTATATTGTATTACATATATATATACTCATGGACAAAATTTTAGGAACCTATCTTGGCGAAACCGCTGAGAGGGTTCACCACTGATGAGCCAAGCCCTCTCAATATTTTTTCATTTAAGTAAGGACAGTAGAAGTTTGATATATGTATAAAGAAACATTCGCGTCTAAATGTTTTCATTTGCTATATTTAAATGACGCGTTTTTGCTTTGTGTTAAAGAATCATTTGTTTACAAGGTTTGAATTCCAGAAGATGATGGGCGAACTGCCTCTTCGAAATATTGGATGTTTCTATTAACCAGTATAATGATTCAAGAGATCTGTTATTTACTATTTATGAATATATATTTATACAACAACAAAAAAAAAAGCTTTATTAAGACCTTTTTGTCTTATACAGATTCTCCAAATAGAAATGTAAGATACATGCAGGAAAAAAGTAATAGTACCTTAATGGTAATATGAAATTTATATACAGGAAAAATTATATAAAGACAATCAAGCGAATGAATAGATTGGTCTGGGTAAATTGGAGGAAAAGCAATTTATTATAACTGGATTTACCCCGGATTCACCGCAAATGAAGATTAACAAAAGCAAAATCTAATCACAATCAATATTGAGATTGTGATAATAATGAAATTTATACATTGTAATTAATACAATTGAGCTCATAAACAGATTTGAAAGGGTAAATCTGAAAAAAAGATACAAAATAAAGGAATGAAAAAAAAACAAACTGGAATTTACATATGATACATGCACTAAGATTTTTCGACTTAATAAAATAATTTCTCAGCTTAAGAATGATATATATTTTTAATATCAACACCCGACCTTTTTATTATTTTTTTTCTATTATTTTTTTCTCATATTTATATATTTAAAAAAGATGCATATATTGGATTTATAATGAATTTATTGTTCCAATATTTCGAGGGGCAACTCGCCTCTCTTTATCGAGG
This sequence comes from Cordylochernes scorpioides, assembly GCA_030710605.1. Lineage (NCBI taxonomy): Eukaryota > Metazoa > Arthropoda > Arachnida > Pseudoscorpiones > Chernetidae > Cordylochernes > Cordylochernes scorpioides. The sequence continues at coordinate 95,894,489 of CP092870.1, forward strand.
ATGTTTGTGTTTTTCACTAAAACATGCGCGCATGTTTTAGTGAAAAACACAAACATCCTCGATAAAGAGAGGCGAGTTGCCCCTCGAAATATTGGAACAATAAATTCATTATAAATCCAATATATGCATCTTTTTAAAATAAAATTTTAATTATGGATTGCTCAATCTTCAAAATATTTATATATGTTGTATATTTTAACTCCTGCGGCACCAAAGAGCTACTACTCTATCTAATGTAGAAGACAGTAGAGTCAGTGACGTGTCAGAAGGAAGGTTACGGGGTATTTCGGTAACTAGGGGATACTGGACTGTCGCCAGATACTTCTGTGAAGGTCTGTCACCTATGCAACTTTATCACACGTCAAGTAAATTACGATGAAGAAGTATAATACATCTTTTTACTCTTATGGCTAGAATATAGTTAAGCTATTTTATATGTAACAATATTTATGTTATTGATTAGTGATGAACTTTTTTTCTTCTTCTTTGTTATATCTTTGACAAGCCAGCTTTCGAGCTAATCTACGGGTTAACTATAAAATGATACTCTACTGAGAAAGGCCAGTAGATAAACTCTTGGCTCGAAAGCTCGCCTGTCGAATGTTATAATAAATGAAAAAAAAAAAAGCATCGCTAATCATTCTTGTTATGTTATTTTATAAAGTATATCCTGATTGTATGCAACTAAAAGTTTCTGATGGCTTGCACCATCTGTCGGGATAAATATAAACTCATCTTTGATTTCTTGTATACCGATAGATGACGCAAGCCATCAGTAACTTCCATTTGCAAGATCATCAAATTTTCCTCCCATTTTCTGAGAGTGTTATTTTGTTTACATTTGTCAATACACAGAGAGTTTACAGTAGGTAGATTCAGCATCCATGGGGGGAAATCCTCAGTGGTTATTCTCGGCAACATCATCATCACTATAATGATGATGGCATGATAATCATAGAGTTCCGCACACTCATCACGCGCCAGTTATGAAATCATCCGCTATGAATCACCGCCCACTTTCTCTCCTCAACTTCTAGATCTAAAAGAAACGCGCCTGACAATGAAAGGTGAAAAACAAATGACATCATGTTTTTTTATTGTTGCCATTTTTTCATACATGCATTTTAAAACGATTTTTTAAATGGGGATCTGACGTTTGATTACCTTATTCTGAGAAGGAAAATTTTGAAGGTGTAAAATTATATAAATCGATTTCAATACACCGATACTATGTTTTTTTTTTGCACGAGCTGTTGGTTAAAAAAATCATTTTTTTTACCATCGAATAGACACAATTTTTAGGCTTCTGTAAGTAATTCTTGAAAATTTCCATATAGCATGTGTGAAGAGCTAATACTCTAATTTACATATATGATGTAATTCTGAAATAAAGGTCCACTTTTTTCAGCAAATAAGTTTTAAAAACAATATTATTATCAAAATCGTCAAATTATAAACGCAAGTTTTCCAATTCAAAGGGCTTTTCTCTGATTTTTAAAATGTTACACACAATACATTCATCATTACATTTTAACTGTATTTGATGGGAACTGTAGAAATAACCCTTGTAACCTAGTTGTTAAATTGACTTTATTTTTGTATATATAATCTTTATTCGATAAGTTTCATCTTGTGAAAACTACAGACCAATTGCATTAACAAGCATAAATTAACACAAAGCAATAACGCGCCATCTATACATATAAAATGAAAGGATTTAAAAGCATCAATGTTTCTTTTATACATAATACAAACTTCTACAATCCTTACTGCGAAGAAAAAATATATTGGGAGGGCTTGGCTCATCAGTGGTGAACCCTCCAGCATACTCTGTATGATAACAGAACGTATGATCCATAGACGACTCATAAATTGGTTTGGACAAGACACCACCACCATAAGTTGTTTTAAAAAGAATGCCGGCACCTGGGGCAAGTCTTTCAAATGGTAGCGACATTGGCTTACCGATAGATGATTTGGCAGCAAAAGAGTTAAAGTAAAAAAATAAATGTGAGCAATAGTTAAACAGAAATTATTTGAAAAAGTAAAAATAAATATCAGGTAAAAAGTTTCTTTTAATTTTATATTTGCAAGCTTTCGTGCAAATATACTGCTCTTCAACGGTCTGATATTCTATGTACAATCTCTAAATAAAATTTATACAGAATAATTGAAAACTTTTGTTATTGGCGTGTGTTCTCGCAAACAGTCTGATGCACGCCCGCGAGAGCAGATGCCAATAACAAAAGTTTTCAATTATTCTGTATAAATATCATTTAGAGATTGTACATAGAGTATCAGCCCGTTGAAGAGCAGTATAATAATACAAATAAAGGGACGTAGATGAATGCCGTCCCTAACTGCTATAAGACCAGGTCGTTTGACCAATCAGAACTACAAGGACGACCACCAATCAGGAGCAAGCACCTGGTTGAATCGAAGGAGAAAGTCCAATCTTGAACGTGACCAGAAACCAGAGCTGCAGGAATTCCTCCCACGTGGACTATTCAACATTCCCTCAAGGACTCATCATCCATCATCATGTCGCCTATTGATGAGTCTGAAGGAGAATTGACAACAACATTTCATCAACAGCCGTCATCAACTGGTCCATTTGTCCTCCTTATACAACAACTCTATCAACACGCCTAATTGGAAAAAGAGATAAAGATATAAAACATCATTTATTAAGAATAATTACAACGAAGGTTATTATTTGGGTTATGTTAACTCAAGTTTTCGAACATTTCTCAGTTCATCTACAGACATATATGTAGTGGATGTTGTTAGAAAACCTATTTACATACTTGAGGCAGTCTCAAGGTCATTTCACAAAAGTACTAATAAATTGCTAGAGAATGTTCCACAAAAGTACTACATGCACAAGGCGTAGTTTTTAGTATTAGAAATCTTAAGACGTTTGCTATTCTTTAGTTTTCGAACTCTCTTCGACTAGTTTTCTAACGCTGAAATATTTTTAAAAAGATTTTCAATGATAAAAGATCGGCATTGCTAGTCTATGGGGTACTATTGTCGTATACAGATAGTGTTTCCACCTGATTTACACATCTGTTGAAGAAGGAAGTTGTTCGAAAGCTTCTGTTTTAATATAACTCAAATTAATGAAATTCTTCACCATCGTCGAATTCGATACACAGTACTTCGGGTGATTGATTACTCACCGTTATAGTTGTAAAACATCTTTAAAATATTGTTTCTCTCTCTCTGTGTCATCTATTACCACAATATGGTTAGATATCCTTTCAGACCTCAACTCTCTCCACAAGTCTCAGAAGCCTGAGGAATTTTCCTGAATTGTCCCAAAGATCTTGTCACGAACGAGCAATGGACATATCAAAGCATTCTTTGGGATCTTTCTTCATTAAAAAAAACTTATTTATATAAATAAATCAAATCTTTTTTGTATTAATTATATTATGTGACTTATAAAACGTGTTAGAACTTTCGGATGTGTGTGTGTGTCTTATATAATACAACGATAAAAAAAAAAAAAACTTTGAAAAAAAAAAAAGTTTTCTGAAGGATTAATTCCTATCAGCATTATATAGTTTGTCCTTGATATATTTTATAGGATGTCAATTTTGAATCCCCGCAGCTATTCAGTTTAAACTACTTACGTTTTCTTTATTACTCTTTCCTTCCTTTTTCGTTAAAGATAGTCTTCTACCAATATTCCAGTGAGCATTGTCTTTATTGTAAAGTTTTCGGTATGAACCAAGGTTGTGGCAGCTGTTTGATGGTTGTTATCCAGCTGGTTGTGTAGGTATTCATTGTTCTCTAATAACTTCTGCTATGTAAAGGCTTTGTATGGTAGATCGTCATCTAGTGGAACAGAAATTAACTAAATATTACTGGTTGGGTGTGAAGTTTGTTAAAAAGATTTCTCCAAATCATCATTGGTATTTTACACGGGGGTAAAATCTAGATAAGAGAGAATATTACCAATTAGAATTCTAAAGGAGAGAGAAATTGCCGTAATAGAAGTGTAGGTAAAGAAAGGGGAGAGAGAGAAATCTCTTCAGAAGCTGGAACAGGAATTCCAAGAAGGAACAAAGGCTGTCAGAGTATGTAAATCTTTTCTTTTATGAACACACACACAACACTCCGTCCTCCCCCCCTTAATGTGGGCCGGCAGTAGTGCTGTGTTTGGGGGTCGTCTTCAGAGGTCAGGGTCGTGAGGGACCGTCTAGAAAGTGGGCGGGGGAGCTATTTCTGGGGGTCGTTCGTTGTTTGTCTGCTTCTCGTTTTTAGACCTCACTTTTCTTCACGGAGTTTTTTTTTTTTCGTTCTTCTTTATGTGCTGCGTTTTAAATTGGTGAAGTCCTCTCTACTTTACTGTACATTCCCTCATATTTCAAGAAGACCAATATACAAGTATGATCTATTTGAATTTAGAATTCTATCCGAAAGAAAATAAAGGTGAAAATCTTTGCAATTTTGTAAAAAAACGATTACAAAGATAAATTTAAAAGTTTCCACCGAGTTCAAAAATGAAAGAGAAGACGTTCAAGAGAGATGTGAATAATTTGTCATTATAATAATATATTTTACAAATAGAGGTGTAGAATAGGGAGGTTCTACAGTTTCTGGAGACTTGGTTGACGTTTTTACAACTTTTTCTAACCATTCAATCCTGTAGATAATGGTGGATGATAGGATGTTGAGATGTAAGATCTAGTTGATGTTTTGCAAGTTTTGAACTGTTGTGACGTTCTTTTTACCGCTGTTAAAGAAAACCAAAAGGCAAGTCCGTTGACGTAAGGAGGGTGTCTCAGGAGGTGTACAAGTTAATGTTAAATGGCAAGTTGCAATCATTTAATATGTGGATACAAATGATTATGAAAAAAACAAAATGATGTGCAGAAAGTATAGTTAGAAATGTGACCGGCATATACAGTAAGACCTCTAAGGAACCATTTCTTTTGTAATCTAAAATATTATCTGAATTAACCCAACCTCTTCAATAAGAGAGAATCTTGAATGTTAGAGGTTGCTTGGTCGGCACTCACTTCTTGTGAAAAAGGGATACTTCAACCAGAATATATATTTTACCAACGGTTCGACGAAATTCGTTTCAGTTTTTTTTTTCTTTTCTTGTGAAAGTCATGATCTGTCCAGTGGCTCTCCATACTTCTCTATCTTGAGTTTTTCTCTTTATTTCTTTATAGCTTCCCACCACATACAGTCCATCAGTCCAATTCTTTTTCAGTTTCTTTGCCCTTAAGAAAGTCTTAGGCTCCAGTGACACTACACATCTATATCTTGAGTTATTCGCATTATTTATTCCATCCAGTCCATCAGTCTAATTTTTGTCCTTCCTATCGTTTACTTTACCTTCATTTTACCCTCCAGAACATTTGTTTCAACCATCCATTAGAAAAAAATAATATTTCTGCGTCCAGATATCCATAACTTGGCGATTATATAGAGAGGTGAAACTTCAACAAATCGTGCGACCTTGATTCATTACTTTCATAACACATACTCCCCGACACATAGAACAAATATTTCTAAATCTTGAGATTTCTAAATATTGAGATTTCTCTCAGACAGCAGCAATATTACAATGGTGTAGAAATCGATCTATGTAACGGCCTATGGAGTAATTACAACCTGCCGATGTACTCCAATTTGACTGGATGGTGTAATTCCAGTTTGGTGGTGATGTCAATTTCTCCCTAGAGCTCTCTCTCTCTACGTTAGATAAACATTTCTCAACACATTTAATAACACATTTCCCTTTTTTTTTATAACTACAGTGTTTTCGCAATATTATTTTTATATTGTTTTTCTAAAAATGAAAAAAAAAAAGTCTGATATTTTGAAAAATATTATTATGATAGTTTTTTTTTTTTTTTTTGGAAATAAAATATTATCTTTTAATATAATCGGTGAAATTGACCCTAATATTTGATAATAATGAAACTATTTTATACCACTAATAACTTCAAAAATTATACAAATTTTGCCCCCTTTTTGCATATAGTATCTAGTTGCATATATTTTCACAATCTAATTGCTACCCAGTGTCATATTTCTTTAGATTAAAAATACTCCTCTGAAAATTTATCTTATTTTGTTCCTGTTTATGATAAAAAAAATAATAATTGACGTTCTTTCGGAATATTTATGTCTTTGATTATATATTAAAAAAAATTATTTAAATGCTTCACTATTTCTGTATATGTTATTGATTTTCATATATGTATACACACTTTAGAAAGTGGAAAGTCTTTGGAGACAGAGGCTGTTCACACTTGGTTATCTCGTGTGTCTTCAATAAAGGTCACTGTAATATCTTTCAGAGTTATTGTCTGAATCCTGATATACATGCTGAAAGGTATAGCTTCTTTTTTTTAGTTTTTTCCATGTGCATATATAGTATTACTTTAGGACTATATTGACAATTACATTTTGAACAATCTAACGCCATAAAGAATACTGTATCACTAGCAGCTATCTACGTCGAAAATACCAAATGGCTTGAAGGTAAATGTTAGAAAGGTTGTATTGATGATTGATCCAAAAAGAATTGGGAATAGGCTTGGAGCGTATTAGGTAAAACCTGTCTTTAAGGTTTCCCTAATTGCTTATTATCGTTGATTGAGAATTACCTGTTCGATTTTGCTAATATGGGATGTAGGAACATGGCTTTCAGTTTTATCCCTCCCAAAATCTAACCCTACTTATATAAAAAAGTTTGTTTCTAATTGGCTCGCAAACAGTAGACATGGGGGAGCTCTTAAGCGTTTATCTTCCAGTGAAATATTTTTTATAATGGTTACAACGTTCAAAATATTTGCATATTTTATGTGTTTTCATTACATCATATTTACATATTTTGTATGTTTTCATTACATCATATTTACATATTTTGTGTGTTTTCATTACATCATATTTACATATTTTGTGTGTTTTCATTACATCATATTTACATATTTTGTGTGTTAATAGCATAAACGCGGAATATTTTAAAACAATTTTATTGATAAATATGGAGCAATCTCTCGAAATATTTTTTGGGAAAAACATTGAGAAAAAAATTATATAATAAAATCAACCTATAATACAATTGTATAGTGGTCTGAAGATTAATTTGGCGAAACCTCAATGAGGAGTTACCATTGATAAGTCAGGACTTCTCATTTATATCTTACATGGCAGTAGGATCTGCAGTTTTTGATGGTTATCATGATAAGAAAGTGTCAAAAATGTATTTAATTGATAGTTGACGACATATAACTAGAAGAGGTTTGACAGCAAAGAAACCTAAAGATTCCACACAGGATGGTGAACAGGATTTGAAATGTTCGAATTACCCGACGTGTCTACGCAGACAAAACGGTGGATTACCAGGACGTGCCTGCCGTCTTTTACATTTTTCATCGCCATGTTGGAAGACGTCTTCTCAGAATTTCTGTGGCGCCTTTCAATCAAGGCCGTAAAACAAACGAAGGCTGTTTACATATGAAATATGTAAATATATCTATAATGTGGTGGTTATAAAGGGATAAGTATAAAAAGAAAGGAATGATTTGAATAATTGTATAATACCTTAGAATTATATTTTATAAAAGATATACATATTAGTGCATAATTCTTAAAATTAAAGGTACTTCGACCAGTAAATCTTTTTCATCGTCTCGACGTTTCGAAAAAAATCTTTTGTTTTCGTCAGGAGCGAACAAAAATTAAAACATTTGACGTTGTCGAAACATCGAGACAATAAAAAAGATTTACTGAGCGAAGTATCTTTAATTTTAAGAACTATAAATTCCGGCCAGGCCTCTATCTTTACGATATTAGTGCATGTAACTCGCAATTAGAAAAATATAAACACTCATGGACAAAACTTAAGGAAGTTCTATCTTTTAGCATGTATATCTGGATTCAGACAATAACTCTGAAAGATATTATAGTGACCTTTATTGATGACACACTAGATAACAAGGTGTATACAAAATTTCCTCTGTCTTCTTTAAAAAAGCAAACGAGGGGCGTTTTCTAAGACTTTCCACTTCCTTAAGTTTTGTCCATGAGTGTATGTGTGTGAATGTATATAAAATAATAAAAAAAAAAAATAAAACTTGGCGCATAGTTTTTACCTCTTATTTGAGAAGGGAGAGAAGGCATTTATATTTATAGATAATTATTCTTCCAGCAAAATTTGCATCGAAATTCCGACCATAGAATTGGTGTAACCACTCTCTTTACCAACAAAACATCTATTTGCAAAATCTCTTGAGCTTTCATTGAATCACCGGAGCTTCCATAAAATAAAAGCTTCCACTAGACTGACGAGGGCCATAGCTCGAAATCTTGGTCTCTAGGTGGACGTTCTGTATTTATCAAAACTGGTCTTGTGACTTTGTCACCTAATCTGATAGTTTTCAGAGATGACTAAAAATACAATTAAGATAAAAGTATCTCCTTATCGTACAACGGAAAGTTGCTGATGACTTGCGCCATCTGTCGGAATAAATATAAACTATTCTGTTGATTTTTTAATTATTCCATAATTGGTTAAATACCAATTCTTGATAAATTAAGAAAAGCTAACCACGTACGCGTTTCGGGCTGTTGGGCCTCGTCAGCGTGGTGCAAGCTGTACCTCTAAAAATTCAATGTTTCACTAAATTTCAAGTATATTTCGAGTGTTCAAATTTTATTTGTGTCTTTCGGACTATCTAGAAAAATGGCAACCTAATTATTCTAATCAGGAAGAGCCTCCATGAGAGCTGATACCAGCTCTATACATCATTTTATTCATTACCAGTATTACCATTTTACTAATTAACAACTCCCAGGTAAGAGGACACCTCTCTAAAGGACACTTTTGTTCTACGAATCCTTTATAGGGGTGGCTCTACTCTATATTATGACAGAAATCAGGTAGGATTATTTTGATGCTACTTTTTAATTAGAAACAATTTCTAAATGGTAAAAGGATCTCCAGTCCAACTTCTTTAATGCAACAACACCCCAAGGGATGAGCATTTTCTGTTGAATTAAAGAAGAAAAAGCCTTATTGGGATTTGAAAACAAACAGTTGGATTAAAGTAAATGTTGAATCAGTCGGTTGAATTAAAGAGTTCGACTGTCCTTCCATAGGACTGTTTAGCTCAGCCACCTTTACTTCTCCTGGAATGAAGACACAAAAAGCCCAGTATTAGCTTTTTATTTTTAGCTTTTTCACTGAAAACCTTTTAAAAATTCTTTTCAATTTAGAGTAAGAATTGTTTTGAGTTTATAATAGTTAAATACCAATTTCTAAAACCCCATAATATTCTCTAATAGCAGCTCAGTAGAGGAGCACAAATGGGTTTCTCAGAAACTTTGCTAAAATTTGTGTGAAAAGTTTTAAAGAACCTCATCTAAGAAAAGTAATTTTAAAAACCTTTTCACAAACCAATTAGGAAAAAAAAACAACATCATCTTGAAATGTTTAAAAGAAATTTCCAAATCGAGATGTGTGTAATCGATATCTTCAAGTTTATCATTATGATCATTTTGAATGATCAAGTCCCGGCTCATCACTAGGGTAATTATGCAAATTTAAGTCTTCCCTCTCTCTATAGTGACATTTCTCTTCTTCATAAGTTTCTCTACTCTTAAGTAGGTTCAGTGGCGCTTTTATAGCACACATAATATTTATTATACATGGACTGGGGAGGGCCATTAGCCCGAAACCATAGTCTCCGGGTGGACGCTTCTCGGTTTGCCAAAGTTGGTGTTGTGGTTTTGTCACCGACATGGGGCCGCTAGTTTACGGCGACGGTCAATAGATGGCGTCTAGTTTTGACGGGAGATGTGACATTTATTTTTAGAACAATATCCTCCAGGGGTAAAATTTCCATATATACATATGGGAATTTTTCAGGAGAAAAATGATCTATAAAAATAAAGGTCACCCCTCTCGTCAAAATAGACGTCATATATTTGTTTTCCACACGCTCATAAATATATATAATTATTTTTACAACAGCCTTCACGCTGACGAAGACCAACAGTCCGAACCGCGTACGTGGTTCGCTTTTCTCGATTTATCAAGAAATTGGGTTAGCCAAATATCACGGAACAAGTTAAATAAACGTTTAGTTTATTTTGTTCTACTAAGATGGCGCTCTGCCATCTAATATGCTCATGTGAGCGGTCAGGATATGCCTTTTTTAATGTAAATATGTAAATATAGATGGACATATGTATATATGTATGTCTTGTATAAGACCCGTTCTACCATTGGAGATTTGCCGTACCAATTAGAGAGAAGTTATTGGAAACCGAACCTGATGGGACAAACCAATAATTCCCTTCGATTAATTATTGATCAATCTATCTCCCGATAATTGATTATCTAATTACGTTTAAATAATTAAGTAATGTTCCACATATGGAAGAGGACATTAATGAATAAAGTTAGAATTTCTTTGATGGTATATATACATACATACAGCCTTGCCCCAATCTGTTTGTCTGCACGTACTGCTGAAATATTGAAATAAAGTATTTTTATATAGATACACAATAAATTCCTCCTTTATTGAAAGTATATACTCTTGGATTTCGATCTTTTAGAAAGTACATGTATATAAGATAATATGTTATTAGTCAATTGCCATAAAAATATGAGATATGCAAAGTCTTAATATACTTACATATTCGCAGTAAACTAATGTTCGTATTATTAATATCGTAAATAGTTTTATTATATAGCATCGATACACACACTCTCTCTCTTTGTATATATTAAATTTTGAAAATTTGATTAGACCAACAACATATTTTTCGTATTGTTTTTATGCAAATAAAATTAATGGTATCGATCAAAATAAGGCGTATTTTGTCCTTCCTGACCTTTATATTCTTCTCTATATTTATCCCTGAGAGAATGCACAAAAGCCAAACTACACTTCAAAACAATGTATTTTCTTGGTAATATCTGATCAAGGCAAGCATGGATTCAAATTAGTGTTGATATAAGCAAAATCAGAAAAACTTAACTGTATGCTAGGATTTTTAGCTATGGCCCTCACATTATTAAATAAGTGGCTACGGTTTTCTAAACATTCTACGGAAGGAAAAATGAAATTGACCGAATTTTTTCGAAAATGTTCTTTAGTTTAATCCATCACTTTCCACTGAAGGATCACCATGTTAAATCGTACCACTGAAGAATCACCTATGAAATCCTGCCACTGAAGCATCACCATGTGAGTTCCTGTGAAGGGGATCACCTATAAAATCCTGCCGCTGTATGATCACCATGTGAGACCCTGTGTATGATCACCATGTGAGACCCTGTGTATGATCACCAGGTGAGTTCCTGTGAAGGATTACCATGTTAAATCCTACCACTGAAAGATCACCATGTTAAATCCTACTACTGAAAGATCACCATGTGAAACCTTGCCACTGAAAGATCACCTATGAAATTATGCTACTGTAGTATCACCATATGAGTTCCTGTGAAGGAAGGAGATCAGACCGAACCAACAAAGGCAATCGACAACTTAATTACCCGGGTGTTTCCAAACAAGAAGGAGAGAGAGAGACAGTAACTGCTCCACATTTAGAGGTGCGGGTCAAGGTTCCTCTAGGCCGGCGGTGTCACGGGCCATGCGTGGTTCTTGATTGGAACATGGGCAGCAACATTCCAGCCTAGTTCTTGGTTGGAGCACATATGCCGTAACATAAAACTTAGTTTTTAAATTAGAATGTGTGCTGCCGGAGCATATACTACAGTCTATGTTTAGATTGGAATATGTGTAGGGCATATATACGCGTAGACCAATTCTTTATATTAGAACATATGTCGAATTTATAAGCTAGTTCTTGATTTTAACATGTGGCGAACATAACAGGTTAGTTCTTTATTGGAACATGTGACAATCATATGCTGTTAGAATTTAATTCAAACATGTCACGAACAGACAGGTTCGTTCTTTATTGGGAGATGTGACGAACATAGCAGGTTATTTCTTGATTGGAACACCTGATAATAATGCATCTAGAGTTTAATTGGAACATGTCACGAAAAGACATGCTAGTTCTTTTTTGGGACATGTATTAGTAGTTTTATTTCTTTGATCAAAATGCTTTCAAATATTCATTTAGTTGGTCTTTTTTTATAAATGATTGTACAAAACATGATCATTAAACATAAAAATAAGTATCGTATGGTCTTTCTCTTATATTTACATATTACTCTATCTTAATATGCAAATATATATGCAAATTTCATTTAATAAGCTTTGTATATATATATTTTTTAAATCAGTATCATTATTTTTGTATCTTTAAACCTTTTTACACACACCAGAGTGTAGAAAGGCGCAAAGATTTATTGGGAAGAAACGAAAGAAAAACACGTGCTAATATAAAGTACTTATTCTTTTCACTCAGAACCGTTGAATGCCACCTTCTGACTTGGCCTTTTTTTTTCTGCTGTAAGAAACGAGAGAAAATCAGGAATGTAATCAAAGCTCCTTCGTTAGTAAGGGAGGGTATTGAAAGAAAGAAAAAAAAAAAAAACTTCACGCGCACACATGCGTACACACACATTTCCCGCTTTAATAAACTTTGTGTGTGTTTGTTCGCCCTACATTCATCACATTACTACTTCCTTGTTACTTCACGTAGTTACAGCTATCATCTCACATCTGTCTATACTCAAATGGAAGGGAAACTTCTCAAATTTAACTGTAAATTGTAAAAACATTCTTTCTACACAAGAGCTACTTTTCTTCTAAAAAATATATAATTTGATTAATATTATAATCCCTTCGGGGTAAAATTATACATAAAAGACAATTCATTTGAGGAAAGAGTTTTCTTTTTTATCATGATAATGATGGCGCTAATTTAATGATGTTTTTTAAAAATATATTTATGTATGGAGAAGGGATCGGTCTTTTTTCGACAAACACGATCCGGGGTCAAATAATATAATTCATTTCTCAGTGTACATCGATTTTCTGAATATTGGCACGTGTCGAGGTGTTGCTGAAGGTCTCACTTGTATTTACTTCCATTTTAATCGCTGTGTGTTAATGGATTTAAATCTCCTTTATATTAATCAAATTAATGCTACAGTTTTCTGGAGATGAGTTTCTTTTATCTTTATTAAATGTAATCTCGAGCTTTTGGGCATTTCTTCCCTTCTACGGGAGTTTCTATGTACTCCTGCAGAAGAACAGAGATGCCCGAAAGCTCAAGAATACGTTTATTAAAGCCATTGAAACCCATCTCCAAAAACCTGTAGCATTTATTTGATTAATCAGTATGTGTTAATTCAATCAGATTTTAAAATCTCTGCCAATATCTTATGCTCTTTTGACCTATCGGGCTCTGACATTGACGGACTTGAATCAGCGTACGCAGGAGGATCTAGGAAATTTGCCATTAGCTGCCACATCCTGTACCGTTCATCCTGCCGTGGGACATCCTTTGCTTGTTCCCACTTGTTGGAACATCCTTTCTCTAGCTCCTCCTGTTCCTTTTCGTGTTCGCTTTCCCACTTGATAGGTTTGTGGGATGTCTTTACACCTCTCTCTCTCTGTCCTTTTATAGTTCCATTTTCCACCTGATGGGACATATTTTCTATTGTTTTCTTGCTATTTTCCTTGTTCTTTTTCCCCTTCTTGATGGGTCGTGGAATAATCTTTCATCTTATTCGTTCATTTTCTTGTTCTCTTTCCCACTTGATGGACTCTTGGGCCATCCTTTATACTTATCTTTTTTTCCTTTTTTTCTTCTTTTCCCACTCTTGATGGGGCATCCTTTTTCTTAGTTCTCTGTTCTTTCTCTTGAACTCTTTCTTATTTGGTGGGACATTCTTTCACCTAGTTCCCGCTCGATAGAACATCCTTTCTCTTGTTCTCTTTACCACTTGATGGGTTCTTGGGATATACTTTCATATCCATCTTTGATCATTTTTCTTGTTCTTTTGACACTTTTGATGAACTAGTAGGACACCCTTTCAACCCTCTCTTTGTATTTTTCCTGTTCTCATTTCCACTTGATAATATATCATTTCTCTTTGTTCCCTGTTCTTTCTCTTGATATATTTCTTATTTGGTGAGACATCCTTTCACCTATTCAATGTTCTTTTCTTGTTCTCTTACTTGTTGGACTCATTGGACATCTTTTTACCCTCTTCTTTGTTCTCTTTTTCCTTTGTGGAGTGAAATTTCATTTCTGTTTGTTTTCTTGATTGTCTTGTGGGACTTCGTTTCTTTTTGTTTCCTGTTGTCTCCATATATAACTTGATAGATTTGTAGAACCACCTTGTTTGTTCTCTGTCCATTCTTTCTTATATCAAAAACTTTGAGAAGCAACGCATCAAGAGAGTAATTGCTAAATATAGTTTCCATTTCTGATTCAAGGTAAAATTGTAAAAAGCGTTTTAAAACTACAAAGATCTCTCACAATAAGTTTCTCCACGTTGCCCACATATATTTGTAAATACTTCTTGTAAGAAATAGTCGACGTTTTTAGTTAATTAAGCCTGTTGAAGAGTGATTATCACTTGAAAACTTGCATTTTAAAATAAAAAATAAACTTATTTTGAGAAAACATTAGTTTTTAATAGTTTTCATTTTCAATTTACGATGAAAACATGCATTTAACAAAGTTTTGAATGATGGAATCATTTTTTTTGTGCTAATATTCAAAATGTTTTTCGATTTAAATGTATCTTTTAGTGCTCTTTGAATGTCCAGGCCACAACGCGTACTTTTCTTTAATCTTTCTATAGTTGTCTCAAACAGATTCATAATTTATCGATTTAAGGAATGTAGAGAATAATCAAAATGCTACTTTCTCACACATCCAACATGAAGATTAAGAAATGCCATCAATGACCGAATAAAGAATTATTGACTATATCAAAGCTACAAGAAGGAAACATATTGTGCTAAAGATCCAAAGAAAAAGAGCCCTAATACAATGTAAAATACCACACTCTTCTACCATTGTATGGTAATAGTGGGGGGCATAATTCACGGGGCTCATGATCAGATTTGCATAAATGCTCACATTTACATAGTGACCACCATGTATTCAGCTGGTAGTTAGCGTGAAATATATCCTCTGGATTGTACATTTATCCTAAACAATTCCTATGATATCTCGATAACTTCTTTTATGACCATCTTGGCAGTTTCTATGGCCATTTTACTAGATCTTATGGGCATCTCGGCTATTCCTACTCCCAAATCGATCATTATTATAGTAATCTCAGCCATTCCTTCTTTCACGTTGATCTTTCGACTTCCACATTGGCTGTTTCTGCTCTTATAGGAGGGCGAGTGATTCTTTCACATCGACCATTACTTTGACTACCTCAGCATTTTACTTCCACATCGATCATCTCAACAGTTCCTATGCCAGCCATCACCTATATCAACAGCACATTGTCCCATTATACAGATCCCATACACTACAAGGTCAAGGACACATCACTAGAGTATAACGACCTTCAAATTTCCAACAGTCTACATCCACATAAACTCCCACTATAGCCATCTCAACAGTTCCAGCCATCACCTATATCAGTACCACATTGTCCCATTATACAGATTCCGTCCACTAAAAGGCCAGGGACACAACACTGGATATATAATGACCTTCAAATCTCCAACAGTCAACACCCAAAAGACCACCACTATAGCAATCTCAACAGTTCCAGCCATCTCCTATATCAACACCACATTGTCCCATTATACAGATTCCGTCCACTAAAAGGCCAGGGACACAACATTGGAGATATAACAACCCCCAAATCTCCAACAGTCAACACCCAAATAGACCACCACTATAGCAATCTCAACAGTTCCAGCCATCTCCTATATCAACACCACATTTTCCCATTATACAGATTCCGTCTACTAAAAGGTCAGGGACACAACACTGGAAATATAACAACCCCCAAATCTCCAACAGTCAACACCCAAATAGACCACCACTATACTATCTCAACAGTTCCTACGCCAGCCATCTCCTATATCAACACCACATTGTCCACTATACAGATCTCGTACACTATTCTCTAGACCAATGACATAACACTGGAGATATAACGACCTTCAAATCTCAAACAATCAACACCCACATCCACCATTTCTATTTCCTTATAGACTACCACTATAGCTATCTCAACAGTTCCAGCCATCTCCTATATCAACACCACATTGTCCACTATACAGATCTTATAGACCAGTAACACATCACTGAATATATATCACGACCCCCAAATCTCCAACACCCACCAGTGTGGCCGTCAGGTGTGACCGCAGGGAACAAATTGTGGCCGAGTGACAGTCGGCTGCGAAGAAATTACAGACGAGAGGGACCCGGAAGAAAGATCGTCTGACTGAAATATAGGTCTGCTGCTTTATAATTAGTTCTTTTGTGGCGAGATGCCCCCCTCCGCTTTGTCTTCTGAACATTCCTCGGCAGAGGGCGAAGAAGGCATTTTTTATAAGAACTTTTATTATCAACTTCTTTTTTTTTTTGTTTTAAACACCTTTCTTATCTCTTCCCACACACATTCGGATTTTTTTTTTAAAAGCTCCGACTCATCAGTGATGTAAACTCCTTCTTTTCCACTGGTTTAGTTAGTTCCAAAGTTAACACTTCCCAAACTTCACAAAATGTCTGGCTTGTGAGGCTTTCCCAAGCACATCCTGCAGTGCTGTGGCCTAAACAACAAGATATCTACAAAATCCTCCAGCAAGTCATCAATATACTAGGAGGTCTGTGTGAGTTGGTTTAAGCAATCAACTGATGGATTAGAAAAAAAACATTTTCTTTAGTTAAGTTGCATCCTTAATCCTTCCTAAGACTGAGAGGAGAGACATGCCTCCTTAATTAAGATTCTCAAAGACGCTTGTACCATAGTTTTCAAATAGTGGTATGCCTTGGATGTCTTTGTTTCTATATTCAGTAGATCCACAAATGTAGTACGTCCTCTTGTTCTGATGTCTTCAATGAATTTTTTATTCAGCATTTTGAACAGGGTATCCTGTATTTGCACATGGCCATTCATCTTTCTTCGTTTTCGTACCATTTTAACGAGGCATCTCTTCTGTTACTGCCAGCACCTCATCATTCGTGATCTATGCACAGTTCGCGGCATAATAAACTAAAATAAGAACTGTTAAAAATAAGAAATAAAAAAAAAAAGTTAGTTGATTAGTCGATCCAAACAATCACCAACTTATTTACATGAGAGAAAAAGCAGGGCAACAATATATGTAAAATAGTAATCTTTATTTTTTTAAAAGAAGGCTAAGAAAGATATGAAGACCCAAAAGTTTCCAATGTGACAATTTTTTAAAAACATATTAGAAACATACACAAAGGAAAATGTCGATAAACTTTTGAAACTATTGCTGATATGAATATATATGGTGGGAGAAGTCAGTGCACATATGTAAATACTCACAGACGACCCTATGCAAATATATATCGATGCAAATTTTAAGGTGTCTCGAAGTAGGAGGAAGCTGTCACAGAGTGGGCAAATCTAGAACACCTCGACAATTTTCCAGAAATAGCCCACGATCGATAAAAAGGGGGGAATTCGGCGATCTATCTCAGGCCAATTCTTGCAATTTGTCTTTCCCATCTGAATTATCGGTGGGAATTTACACCCTGGATCGATGTATAGGTACACGTGGAATTTTGACGTGTTACTAGGGGGAATATCTAGGACAGTGTGTGGTCGATATCTTCGTACACTTATATAAACACAAGCGCGCACATATAAACACCTTCACGATCACCTTCATTCTTAGATTCCATCTCCCAAACGCATATTATCCATAAATGCATATTCAAATACATATGCAAATAAGAAAATGCGTACATATAGTCGAGACACCAAAGAAAAAACAGCCTGATCGACCGGAAAAATGTGATGTTGCAAGATGAAATCCCGCAACAAGTTCAATTCTACAATGTAGCCCAGATCTACCATGTATTACAGTAGTCCTACCATGCAGTACAGCACTACACCATGTACTATACCAGCGAGAGAGTATCGACCGGACCAGAGAAGGACGCCAGCTGTAGCGGCCTTTCCAAAATTATTAAGAATCACCTTGACCCGCTGCCAGGTGGATGGACGGACCACCGCATCTCTTCCCTGCACCACATTCCTGACTTTCACCTCATCCCTTCTCTGTGCACCACATCACTACATTCACCGCAACTCTACTCTGTATTGCAACTCTGACCTGCATCATATCGTTGCATCGCGCCGTATCCCTAGTTCTCACCTCATTCCTTCGCTTCATCACACTACATCCTTCGCACCCATGGCTTTGACCTCATCTCTTTTCTGCAGCACATCCCTGCATTCACCGCATCCTTGGATTTCACCTCATCTCTTTTCTTTACCACACTGCATTCATCGCATCCCATGGCTTTTATCTCATTCCTTTTCTGCAAGACTCCCTGCATTTACCGCATCCCCACTCTGAACTGTATCTCTACCTTGTATCACAATAGCTGCCAGTCACGGAATTCCTGCCCTTCTCAGCATATCTGCACAACCTCTCATTGCTTCCTTGTACAATTGCCCTGCCGTTCTCCGCTTCCCTGCCCTACACCGTATTTTAATGCCATACATTAGTCTTTCAATTTTTATTAATCTTCCACACTAAGCATTGTCAGATTGGCGGTGGCTTGTGATGAGTTGTAGGAATCGAGAGACTGAGCTATCCAGATAACCCCACCCGATCCATTTCTTATGTGGCTTTATAAGTGTATCAATCACTCGTACAGTAATTGAACACCACGTGCTTCATATAGATACATGTTTTGTAACACTGAAAGAAAAATAGATAAAGAACTTGCGAATAAATAGAGGATATTCAATAAAAAATATATAAAAAACTAGTTTAAAATAATCTATTTGTAAGTTCCTATTTGTGGTTATGTAAATATTGGAGGGGGAGAGGTATGTAAAACAATTTACACAGACAAAGATTTATAAAAGATAAAAGTTGATCTCATTCTAAGGATATTTTATGCTAGACGAATGATTCGAGCAAAACCCGGGTTTGGGCAGAGTGGTTTTTACCCGCGGGTGTATATATAATAAAAAGTTGTTTTAAATAAATTTGTTATAAATTGTATTTTATCCAGTTCACAAAATATTCAACAAGAAAATCACAAAAAAAAACCGCTTTAAAAAGGCACCGCCTAAAAAAGAAACCTAACTCGAATTGAATTAGAAATTTGCTTTATGCAGATTTTATTTTACCTGGATTCGACTTCATTTGGATGTTGCCTCATTTGGGTTTTATTTGGATTTTTATGATGTATTTCACTTTGATGTTGTTTCACTCAATTATCTTCACAAATTTCATCCAAATAGCCCAATATTGTGGGTATGTATGCAAATTAGTTAGACTGCTTCTATGGCCCCGTGTAAAGGCTATTATGTTTTTTTTTTTTTACAATTATAATGAAAGGGAACTATATATGACGCGCTATGATTATTTTAAATAAAACAATTTTCTACTGAACTTACTACAATAATGATAATAATAATGAGTAATATATTGTTGCACCAGGCTGAGGTTTGACAGATTCTTCAGTCTTGATTCTCTCCTCAGACGCTTCTTGCATCTTTCCCGAACGTGTCTCAACCATTCTACAAGGTTAAACCAGTCAATAATAAGACAACTATATTTTTAGGTAACACCTAGAATCACTCTTTATTTATCACATTAAAGTTTAAAGCAGGTGGGGTATTTAGTGTATCAAAATACAAATGTTTTATAGTACATGATATTTTATAGTAATAATCTGTTTTATAAAAATAAATAAATATATAATATAAATTTTAAATATATTAAAAAGAATATTATAAATAATTTTAAAAATACGCGCATTAATCATGATGCAACAATATTGTTGCACCGTCCTGAGGTGTTGGCTTAATGTCAGTATTCAATGGTTCCATATCAAGATTATAAGTGAGACCAGAACGAGTAATCATAAAACAATGTTATTTTAACAAGGAAAGTATTTACAATTATTTTCTATCTTAAAAAAAAAAAATAAATAAAACAGAGATATCTGAACAACATATTTACATATAAAACGCTGACGTCACGTGACTGATGATGATAAACCGAGTAGACCACCACAGATTATTCTGTGACAATATTTACATATTTTCTTAACTCTTGAAAACTAATTTTCGTTATAAAAAGGTTTCCAGATCAGGTTAATTTACACCCGTTGAAAGAAAATATGCAATTAAGCAAAAATAATAATAAATGAACATTAATAATGAATTTTGCATATCTCGAACAGCTAGAAATCATCAAGAGAATCACTCAACAATAGTCAATTATGTACAATAAATCATTAGTAGTTCTCCACATAATCAAGATAGTTAAAGACATAATAGGTTGCTGGAAATACCAAGCCTACCATCACGCCACGTTTGAATACTCAAGACAAAATAGGGAAATGTACTCGTGCAGTATCCTTGACAGAGTCACAAATAATTCAGCAGTGATGTAAATAAATTGAATTTAGAAGTAAAGGTATTTCTGGAGGAGTATGTATGGAAGGAAGACTAGAAAGAGACCAATAAGTGAAAATCCATGGACAATTTTCAGAGAATAACTTACAATAGAATCCAAAAAGACATAGAAAGTCATAGAAAATCTCTGAGAGGACATAAATACATCCAGCCACCAACCTATGGCTGGTTGAGGATAAATCGAAAAATTTAAAATCCACCTATAGGAAGCTTTGTACTTTTCAAACGATTATTTCAACAACAAGGAAGGAAAGCGCGGGAAAGTAGAAATACACACGCAGACGATCCCGGAAATAGAAGATAGGATTAACGCATGCGTGTCTACGCTACAAACTGCAGCAGCTCCGGGTAAAAACAAAGCTCAGTCGGGGATAGAACCTTGGCCCTTAGAGAATACAATTAAGGCAGGCCTATGGTGAAATCTGGGTCTACCGAGAAGCCATGTTTCCTGGACGTTGTAGATTCTTAGTCTTATCATCATCGTGTCCTTAGGACTTCATCATCATCGTGACAAGGGAACCTTGGCCTGGCTGTCACCATCATTTCTGAATGAGGAATTCTTGTTGTTCTCCATTTGCAGTACTTAGCTCTTGCCATACATCTTCTTGGAAATCTACAGCACAATCTGCATCTACAATAATTAGAACAGGCCATCTCAAGCCATTGAAGATAGAAAATAACAACAAAATCTACCCCACTTGCCCAAAATGTAGCTTGGCACCTGCAGCTCCAGAACACATTTTGGCATGTATTAGATGAACTAAACAGGACCTTTGGGAGAGGCCGCTGCTTATCATAAAATAGCTCGAGGAGCATGGACTCATGGGATTTGTGTAAGCTTTACACAAGGGGATAAGAAACAACAACAACAATAATTTCGGGCGTAGACTCAAAGTATATTCACACAAATATCTCAAACATCTAAATAATTCTTATCTGAAATTTCTATCGGCAATCATTACTGGTGGCTTTATATATATAGAAATAGATATATGCAAATATATCGACACGTTACATATTTACTGAAGGATGATATTTATGTGCCAAAGGAGACACCCACATTTTGTAAAAATATATATAAAACAATTTATTCTTAACTGTCCAATATTTCGATAAGTTTTACATTGATACGTTGCTGAAATTCCTTTTAATTTTTGAAATGTTTTGGTCAAGCCATCCGGCGACTTTACATGACTGCAAACACTAGATTTTCACACAAACAGTAGTCTACACTCTGAATATAATCACAGTTATTCTCTCTTTTTAAAGATGTATTTTATATTTACATATATCCCATATTTCAATATTGCTATATGCAAATTTACTTAGAATCTCTGTATTCATCTGTATATAAGGAATAGCTGGATTATAGAGAGCGAGCCTTGAGTACTTGCTATTTAATCAGGCAATACAGTACGTACAGTATGTTACGCTTTTTTTTTCTAAGTTTCGTAAAAAATTGCTATATAACAATTTTATCTTCATTGTACTGAGTACTGTAAAGACACCATTGGATAGTGGGCTACCTAGACCGAAGCCTAATACCGTAAACACAGTGATGGAATCTCTCTTTGTTTATAAACTTTAACTTAACCTTTAGCACACAGCAATACGCGCTATCTGTTATGAAAATTCGAAACTATTATAGACGCGTATGATTCTTTTGAAAATTAAACAATTTCTACTGCCCTTACTGCAATGGAAAAATTAGGTAGATTAAACTGGCGAAACCGCTGGAAGGGTTCACCAATGATGAGGCATGATCTCCCATTAATTTTTCCATTGTAGTAAGGGAAGTATAAATTGTTTAATTTTTTAAAAGAATCTTACGTGTCTATAATAGTTTCGAATTTTTACATATATTGACAAGATATCAATAAAATTTAGTTAATTGTCTTGGCTAAACGAAGCAGGTGATTCTTGTCGCCAAAATACTTCCTGAAGGATTTCCCCGGGCTTACCAAAGTAGGCCATGTTTAACCCTATGTCGCTAAATGATCCTAACTTGTCACAATTTCCTGTATGCTCACAAAAGAATGTGTTTTAGTGTCTTTAGTATCTATCCCATTACTTCCTGGTGCAATTATAGTATAATTGGTTAGTATATACCCACCTCTAAAGTGGGGCGCACAACTTGTATTTGATTGATAACTTTTGATATAAACTTTCGTTATTGTTCTCTTCTACAATATATTTTTTTTAATATTCATTTTTATTGTTTTTGTTTATGTGTGATTATGTACAGTGTTTTTACATAATTTATTATCTTATTCATAGCTTTTTTTGAGAGATAACATATCGCTTATCAACGTCGTATTATTTTTATCAAATCATTGTAGCTTTTCAACATTTATTAAACACTAGACGGGTGACCCGGGCTTCGCCCCGGGATTGACCCGTGTGCATATCTACCCGAGTGATATATATTTAGATAAGATTTTTTTAAATAATTGTTTGTTATTAGCATTATCTATTTGTTTGCATCAGCATAATTTAATCTAATCTTTGATAGAGGGCGCTGTTCGTGAGCTAAGTAGAATAATTTGAATATATAGTTTTAATAATTGATTTATATATATATTTTAAAATAGCCTATCGTCTTTCCCATATTTTTTTACCTATGTATGGAAATTTTGGTTTGAATTAGTGAACTACTGCGAATTTGTATACCGAACATACAAACAAACAAACATACAAACATTCATTTTTATATATATAGATATGGAATCAGATATAATTCATCAGCAATAAACCCATTTTATCAAATCAAAATTTAATAAAAAAGTATACTTATTGTATTGAATTGGGTTTTGCTTATGTTATATCCCTTTGTGAGTTTATTCTCGGGTATCTAGTGAATGTGTTTTAAACCTTCTTTGAGCTTTTTAACTCAAAAATCGAACTCCTTTCTGTATGTATATACATATGGTATACTTACTATCCAGCATAATTATTATGACTTGAACCATGTGTATTAATTGTCTATTAATTGTTGTAAGCATTTGTTTAAAATAGTTACTATAAATTTCTCCTCATTTACATCTAATTGTATTAGATAATAAAAAGGCATATATTGGTTTGAATAAAAGATTTTATCCAATATATGCCTTTTTATTATCTAATGATTTAAATATGGATTGCTCGATTTTCAGATCTAATTGTATATAAAAAAATTAATAATTCTAATTTTGAAAACATGTATGTAAATATTATATGTGTTTTTATATAACCGGTTGATCCATCTGGATTCATTCTTTGTTTTTTTTTTATTATTCCTGTAGAAGGGTCGTTAATACCTGAAAACTTGAAACGTAAAGAATTAAATATAGGAAACTCATCCTTGGTGATTTTATTTTTCTTTTACTGATAATTGTCGTAGAGGATTTTAAGTTGATATAGGAAAAAAAGGGCTTTAAAAAAAGATATTTATCTTTGAAAACCTGATGTTTTTTGTTTTTTTACCTTAATATCATTATTGTCTACCTCTCTCCTAGAAACCTTTAGCTCCCATTAAGGGATGATAAAGCTATTTTTAGCACCATGATATAAATGAATGAATAGTTAAAAAGATAGAGAAGAACCAACTATAATTAGAATAATTAACAAGGGGAAAATTCTTGTTGAACAATTTGTCCAAAATTTGGAGGAAAAATAAATTAAGGAGGAAATTATTTGTCGCCCCCTTAATCAAACGACCCACATTTTCACTTATTTCAGACATATATTTTCCATTATGCAACAGGAAATTGCATATTTACTACAACAATAACTTTTTATTTTTTTCACTAACAAATTAATTTTTTTTAAAGAAATTTCTATTATCATTTTTTTTGGGACACCAAAAGATCATTTAAAAGAATAAAAAAAAATATATGTAGAAAGATTTTTTTGTAATAAAAAAAAATATGTTGATGAAGGTAATAACAAAAGAAAACAATAAAGATTTTTATAATGAAAAGAAGTAATTTTCGGGAAAAAAAAGTACTTATGCAAACGTACACAATGATGATATTTTCCTCTTTGAGTGAAAAAAAAATAAATTTTGACCATTTCCGGCATTTGAGGTAGACTACAGTAAGTGCGTTCAGTAGGAACAATTTTTTTGACGTTTTCTTAGGCGTTCATCTGGAACCGAATCTTCTGCACCATTTAGGACGGTCAGCCTGTATAAACAGGAAGAAGCACTGACCGGAAATGGATGGCATGTTCGTCTGACAACTTATGGCATTAGCGTAAATTCGTCTGCCATTGAAAAGCGCTACGCCATTTTTAAATTTTATTTGACAAATAACGACTGACAAAAAGCAAGCCCTCTTTACATCTATTTTATGCTGAATAAAAATTATTACCATATAATTATATATACCTATTTAGTACATCTTTTAAAGTTCATTTAAAATATGAATGCAATTTGTTCTTTATAAGTTTTAACAATAGAAATTATATAAGGCTGAATATAATAAAACGTTTTATTAAATTATTTTTAATAATTAAAACGCTGCATGCACTTGGCCTACTTTTACGTAATTCTATTTTCGCGTCAATGTTTGTAATCACATATAGTCTCTAAATATAAACATGGCGGTATTTATTAAAATACATTTTCAGAATTGGAAAAAATGTGTTTTGTTTTTGTTTTTCTACTTGTAGACTTGCCAGGTGACTCCATGTATAAGGCAAATTGTCTTTACGAAGGCTCTATTAAGTCCCCACCTAAATACGCCAATGAAATGATCGCCCAAAGTTTCTCTGAACCATTAAATGTTATAAAGCCCCCACCTAAATACGCCAATGAAATGATCTATATGAACGTCAAAAAATATTACTAAAGATATTCTTTGGAGTTTGAAGATTTGAAGTTTGAAATGGGGATGCTTGGTTCTCTTGGTAACAAAATGGTTGAATGGATTCTTTTATGAAGTTTCTGACAAAATCCGCTTGTACGAAGTCATATACACCAATCCATGAAAAGGATTTCAACTCATATCTTTACAGAAATTTGCTTAATACAAGAATGGTAAAGACAAATTACAGATTATCGTTTGTGTTACAAATATGAATAAAATAGCGAAACTATATAACAAAAACAAAAAGCTTTATTAAGACTTTTTGATCTTATACAGAATCTTCGAGTAGAAGAGGGAATAAACAGGAAATAACACTAATAATAACAATAATCAGCAATATTATTTACAATCGTAAAGATAGAGGCTGCCTGGCCGGCGTCATTCATATTTCTTGAAAATAAAGATACTTCGGCCAGTAAATCTTTTTATTACCTCGACGTTTCGACAAAAATCTTTTGTTCTCGTCAGGAGCAAACAAAAATTAAAATATTTAGCAAGGTGTTAAAAATCATTCTAAGATTCCAAGGGCGTTCCAAGTTTGTTAGCTCCTGACGATGAGGACAAAAGATTTTTGTCGAAACGTCGAGGTAATAACGATTCTATCGTTATTTTCAAGAAATTATTTACAATGTAACAAATAGGGGGAAAGAAGAAAGAAAGAGCTTAGCATAAACTTATATACAAACAAATCGAGGACAAACAGTCCCTTTTCTTAAAGAACATAGTGAAACTATATTCAATTCTACAAATGTATAGAGAGGGACCTGCTTGGCAAGAATGATCATCAAATAAATGCTACAGGTTTCTGGAGATGAGTTTCTTCATCTTTATTAAACGTAATCTCGAGCTTTCGGACATCTCTGCCCTTAAATGTATATATATATATATCAGTTGGCATCTTTATATGTTTCTATGTACTCCCCTGTAGAAGGGCAGAGATGCCTGAAATCTCGAGATGACGTTTAATAAAGATAAAGAAACACATCTCCACTGTAGCATTTGTTTGATTAATATCCATGAGATTTAAATCAATTGATAATTAATGATCTTCATCCAGATTTTTCACCGTTATAGGTAATCCTGTAGGTGATATAAGATCTGGTTGATGTATTGACAATATTGAACTGTTAGAAACACATCTTCACTGTAGCATTTGTTTGATTAATATTCATGAGATATAAATCAATTGATAATGAATGATCTTCATCCAGATTTTTAAACGTTATAGGTGATCCTGTAGCTGATATAAGATCTGGTTGATGTATTGGCAATATTGAACTGTTAGAAACACATCTCCACTGTAGCATTTGTTTGATTAGTATCCATGAGATTTAAATCAATTGATAATGAATGATTTTCCTCTAGATTTTTCACCGTTATAGGTAATCCTGTGTGTGATATAAGATCTGGTTGATGTATTGGCAATATTGAACTGTTAGAAACACATCTCCACTGTTGCATCTGTTTGATTAATATCCAGGAGATATAAATCAATTGATAATTAATGATCTTCATCCAGATTTTTCAACGTTATAGATGATCCTGCGGGTGATATAAGATCTGGTTGATGTATTGGCAATATTGAACTGTTAGAAACACATCTCCACTGTAGTATTTGTTTAATTAGTATCCATGAGATATAAACCAATTGATAATGAATGATCTTCATCCAGAATTTTCACCGTTATAGGTAATCCTGTAGGTGATATAAGATCTGGTTGATGTATTGGCAATATTGAACTGTTAGAAACACATCTCCACTGTAGCATTTGTTTGATTAATATCCATGAGATTTAAATCAATTGATAATTAATGATCTTCATCCAGATTTTTCACCGTTATAGGTAATCCTGTAGGTGATATAAGATCTGGTTGATGTATTGACAATATTGGACTGTTATTCTTTTCTTTACGTCGTCGGTAGGGCAGTAGAGGGCAATCAAATCACAGTAAGAAGCAGAAAGATGTCTTCGTAGGTAACTCCTGTATTGACAAATTACTATCATACAATTTTGATTCTGACGCTCTTCGCCTAGCAGGAACAATGGACCCATAGGTGTCTGGCAGCGTAAATATATATGATTTGATCTTCCCTCTCTTTGCGGACTGTGCACTTTACATGTATCGACAAGAAGTCAATAAAACTATGTCAATTGTCTTTCTTTTTGAAACAAATTTCATACACACTATAGGATACCAAATTATAAAATCCGAGATTTTTCCACATTATTAAATGATATAAACAAGTTTATAAGCACCTGACAACATAAATAAATATATTTTATAATTAAAATACGAAACTAGTTTAGACGCGTATGATTCTTTTAAAAATAAAACAATTTCTACTGTCCTTACTGCAATGTAAAAATTAATGGGAGGGCTTAGCTCATCAGTGGTGAACCCTCCCAGCAGTTTCGCCAGTTTAATCTACCATACCGCTGTTATATTGCATTTTTGGAACTTCCTTTTATAGTGATACTGATGCTAGACTCTTGGAATGGGTATTTTAGATGAACTATAGACATAAGCTTTGAGGACAGTAGAATTACATATAATTATAAATGCATTATAATATATTTTATAATTACCTAGTGTCTTTCAACATTTATATACACTTGGTACATACTGTAGAACTCATTAAAACATTTTTTAGACATTTTACCTTTTCAATTTAAAATTGATTGTGATTTGACCTTGATATAAAAGAATTACATATAAGGAGACTCGTACATTTATCTATATTTATAAAGGTAAACATTAATATTGACTCTATTATGATTTAGAAATAAATTATCAAAAATATCAAAGTAAAACTACATATTTTATTGATTCTATCTTCCCAAGTTGACGTTAAAAATAAATACAATAAACATATATACATTTTGAAAATAGAGCAATCCATAAATAAATATTTAATTAAAAAGGCATATATTGGATCAAAATATCATTTTTGATATCATATTTTAATCCAATATTATGCCTTTTTAATTAAATATATATACATATATAGTAAAATCATTTTGTATATTATATGCATATATTATGTATCGAATTCAAATCGCAGTTTAAAATACAAAACTAAAAAAGAATATATTTTTGAAGTTTAAAAGTATTTAAGGCCAAACGAACTGATGGATATTTTCGCCTGACCATTTTATTCCAATCGCTTGGGTCAAACCCGTTGCCATAGAAACAACCAATACGTGAGCTAGCCTTGTCCCAGGCGCTCTTCGTACATTTAACGCTCTGGTTTAGAGATTACTTTATTACAAAAGAATGAAAGTCTTGGTGAATATTTACTTTCGAATAATAAAGGGAATTTTTATAAAGGTTTTAAAATACAATTTGTCTTTTTATTGTTAATGTACCCAACTATAGTCTTAATTGATTCCTACGGCTATGTATGTATCTAGGTTGTCTCGGCATATATGTAAATATATATTTTTAAATATTAATTTTGTCAATTGAGAAAGTTTAAATTTGACATTTTTCTCGTCTTCAATATTTATATTTTATCAGTACTTTGGAACTGTGCCTTTATCTAGTTTGGTATTTGATTGGTTTGATTCTAGTATTTTTTTTTTCTGTAGATATATCTAACCCGTTTCTTCTTTTTCCTTTTCTTTCCCACTGTTTTTATCCTTATCATCCGTTATCCAGCCTTTGCTTCCACCGGTTTTTTACTTAAGATAAATTTGTCTGTAAATCAATCCTACCTATCTCTTTCTCAATTTTTTTGTCTCCTTCTTTCTGTTTCGTTTTTCCATTTCTTCGATTCTGTTTTTATCCGTTATCCTCACTCTGATACTATCCAGTTTTTTTTTTTTTGTTATTCTAACCTGTTATTCTGTGGGAATATCAATATTGTACGTTAATTTACCCAGATTTGATACCATTCAGACTGTTGATTCCACTCCATTTTGTTCGTTTGTTCTATCCTATCTCAGATTATACATTTATCTATAATCTTTGGTATAAATTTATTCTATAACCAATTTATACTCATATATATATAATTTATACTGTGCTATTACCATTTATTTTAACTATGTTGTCTTCCAACCTTTATTGCTGTTAAAATGTATTATATATTGATTGTTAATTTTGTTCTAAATTGTTCGTTGTCTTCATGTCGTATTGTTAAACGTTAATTTTCGATTTGCTGAACGAAATTTTCCTATATCCCGTCCCTCCTTACGCTTTTTCATCCAATCTCAGTGCTTTGATTATATCCTCTTTGGTTCTCTAATCCCCTTTATTTCATCTAACCACCTATTTCCCCCTCTTTAACAATCCCTTTTCCCTCTTTAACAATCCCCTTTTCCTGTTTAACAATCCCTTTTTTCTCTTTAACAATCCCTTTTTCCTCTTTAACAATCCTTTTTTCTCTTTAACAATCCCTTTTTTCCTCTTTAACAACCCCTTTTTTCCTTTTTAACAATTCCTTTTCCCTCTTTAACAATCCCTTTTTCCCTCTTTAACAATCCCTTTTTTCCTCTTTAACAATCCCTTTTCCCTCTTTAACAATCCCTTTTCCCTCTTTAACAATCCCTTTTTTCCTCTTTACCAATCCTTTTTTTTTCTTTAACAATCCCCTTTCCCTCTTTAACAATCCCTTTTTTTCCTCTTTAACAATCCCTTTTTCCTCTTTAACAATCCCTTTTCCCTCTTTAACAATCCCTTTTTTCCTCTTTAACAATTCCTTTTCCCTCTTTAACAATCCCTTTTTTCCTCTTTAACAATCCCTTCCCCCTCTTTAACAATCCCTTCCTCCTCTTTAACAACCCCTTTTTCCTTTTTAACAATTTCTTCCCCTCTTTAACAATCCCTTTTTCTCTTTAACAATCTCTTTTTTTTTTCTTTTTAACAATCCCTTTTTTCCCTCTTTAACAATCCCCTTTTCATCTTTAACAATTTATTCCCCTCTTTAACAATCCCTTCCCCTCTTTATCAATCCCTTTTCCTTCTTTAACAATCTCCTTTTCATCTTTAATAATTTCTTCCCCTCTTTAACAATCCCTTTCCCTCTTTAGCAATCCCCTTTCCTGCTATAACAATCATCCCCCCCCCTTTAACAATCAATTTCCCTTTTTTTAACAATCCCTTTTCCCTCTTTATTAATTACAAGTATTACTTGTATTTTCCCCACTAATAATCCCCTCTGCCTAATAAAAGCATTCTGTCTTTTAATCATTCCGTTTGTTCCTTTAATCATCCCAATTTTTCTTTTATTATCCCGTTATACTCCTCTTTAACCATCTCGTTTTTTTCCCCTTTCTTCAGTACAGCCGATTTGTCCATGAATTATCTCGCTTGTCTTGAGCAAGTTTTGTCCATGAGTGTACATATATATATAGGACAACGTAAGGTTTGAAATAAAAAAACTATTCTGATTATTGGTTGTGATGTTTCGAACCTTTTTTTTTTTTTTGTTCCGTCCCGTTTTTGAAGCTATTACTAGCTAGCAGTACATCTATTATTCCTGAATTAGGGAGATGAGTGTTAATTGGTTGAAATGGGCGACACCTCGCTACCCAATCAGGTCATTGGAATTTCTTCCACGTCATTGGCTCCAAATGACGATTAGTTAATTATGGATTGGTCGCATTAGCCTAGATTGGAACCTCCACGTGACCCGTCTCGGTCAAAGAGAATGCGGTCTCTCAAGATTTAAAGTTGCATAAAGATAGTTTTTTTTTTATCTTCTTCACTCAATCATATCAGGGTATCAAACTTGTAGAGCTTGAGACTTTTGATGGTGTCTGCTGGGAATAAGAGAGAGAAAGATCATTTTTTTCTACATTCTTCTTATCCAAAAAGAAAAATATATTGGCCTGGCTCATCAATGATGGCTCATGAACTCTGCCAGCCGTTTCGCCTACTATCAGAATGCTATAATAGATTTTGATTCGAACAAAACTATATATAGAGATGAAGAAGACTCGCTTATACCTTATTGATGTCAAACTGGATTATTTAGGACTTCTTTGAGCAATGGTCGATGTAATATTTGTACACGTATTTACACTATCTCCCCAAATCTTATTTCTTTAATTTTCTTAAATATACAGCATGTCCTAATGAATGTACATAGTTTTTTTTTATCCAAATACTTCATCCCTAAGGATAGAAATAATCGTTATTTCTCCTTAATATAAATTTCGATTTTTCGTTCAAAAGAAACATTTGCGGTATAGTTGTCAAACATCGTTCTACAATGATAAGCCGCATTATATTGCATTATATGAATATATTTTAAATGTTTTTCAAAAATATTATAATACAATTATTAGCTGTATATATAATCTGGATATATTAACTTTATTAACATCCTATAACACGATATGCCAAACTCAGGGATATTTGCGTCAATACATTTCTTTACATCATAACACATTGGCTATATACAAGGAGAAAGGAGAAAAAAGACAAAAAGCAATTCCCTCAAAATTTCCTTCCTTCTCTTTCCCAGTTCAAAAGATAGTTGTATATATATCTACAAAATTGATTAGAATTTATTATGTTCTTTTATTATCTACGAATTCATGTAGCTGTCCAATGCCACCAAATTTTCTTTCCCTATAATCCCAAAAAATTGGGCATTCCAGAAGTAATATTTAAATCGCAGAGAGAGAATGGCTTCGCCGGTCCATTATGCAGAACTCACGTGCGGCAGTGTAGAACAATAACATGCTCGCGATAGAGAGTTTTGTTCTCTGTCTGAGTTGACCTCGTTTCTTTCTTGTTAACCATTTAATATTTTAAATAGTTTTTACAACGAGTTCTTATAAATTGCATGCTGTATTAAAGATGGAAAGCAGCTAACTACAAATTTAGTCTGGTAGATTGAACTGGCGTTGCTGCTGGGAGACCAATGATGAGTCAGATCGCTGCCCAATATATTTTTTAATTACATTAAAATCACTTTTATGTAGTCTTGATTTAAAGAAATTGGTTTCTGTCTTGCCTGGAATATAGGAACTCCATCTATGCTTCCTTACTGCGGTGAATCTGTATAAGAACGGTGATCTTAATAAAGCTGTATGTGTGTATGGATAAACTTGTTGGGTTCTGTGCTGCCTGGAGTAGAGGAGCTCCATCTATGCTTCCTTACTGCGGTGAATCTGTATAAGATCGTGCGTGTATGATTTGAAGAAATTGGATTCTGTTTTACCCGAAGTATAGTAACTCCATCTATGCTTCCTTCCTGCGGTGAATCTGTATAAGAAAATGTGCGTGATTTGAAGAAATTGGGTTCTGTTCTGCCTGGAGTAGAGGAGCTCCATCCATGCTTCCTTTCTGCGATGAGTCTGTATAAGACCATGTGTGTGTGTGTGTGATTTTAAGAAATTGGGTTCTGTTCTGCTTAGAGTATAGGAGCTCCATCTATGCTCCTTTTCTGCGGTGAATCTGAATAAGACCGTGTGTGTGTGTGTGATTTGAAGAAATTGAATCGTTTGAATTCCTTTCGTTTCTATTGATGCCATATATCTGTGATGTTTTAACGAACTCTTCGTAAAGAAAGCTATAAATATACATCGTGTCGTAACGTTACTTGTAGAACCTAACTAGTACAGTACCTGAACTGTAACGGCCATCTAGGGATAAATTCTTACCAATCATCGAACTAGGAAATCAACAGGAAGTATTGTAACCACGTCGAAAATATCACAACGGGGTGTATTTTCAGGAAGTGTTGTCTTGTTTTGTGACTCCAATTACAGGTTGTATCTGCAGGAAATATCGAGAACCATGGAACCATTGATCAAGACATAAGTAGGAACAACCAACCCCATGGAATTGGTCTCTGATAAACGACCATTTTTATCCATAAATATTACAGGAAGTTTGGAGGCTGTGATAAACAACTACTGTTTGGGAGATATTGTTATCCAATCATCGCATCAATTTGAATTATTCAACTTCTTTAATAGAAACTATTACAATGAAACCAGTTAAACGAAACCTGTTGTATAATGTTATAACTACATTGTTCCTTCTCTATTCTCTCCTAATTATTTATTTCATGCAAATCAGTTTTATAACTGATGTGACCTCTCTTCAATTAGGCTCTTCAAAGGCGTTCGATTGGATAGTGTGGTGGCAAAACTTTGCTTTAATCCCGTTGGTTATTAAGGATTGTCGTGAGAAAAACAATGTTTCTCCTTCCTCTGAGGAAGGTGGCAAGGGGTGACCGAAACTTCTGAACAACAATAAGGAAATTAAAATTTTGGTTTCTGATATCGCTGCAAATTATTTTTTACAAAGAACATAGCACGAAGATATTGTAAATCCTGGGCTTAACGATTTGGCATATGTAAATAGGTCTATCGTTAATATATTAAACATAAGGTACAACACGCCATCTATATCTACTAAATATAACTATTAAGCACGTGAATGTTTCTTTTTCAAATAAAACAAACCTCCCACTGCCTTTACTGCGATTTAAAAATGTAGAAATGGGTTTAGCTCATCAGTGGTAAACTCTCCCAGCAGTTTTGCCAGTCAAATCAAGCATACCGCCTTTTAGAGCTCTAAAATTATAATTGAACGATTCTATGCTTATATATTTTCGGCACTGTAGGGTGAATTTATAGTCTCCTCAAAGCTTATTTACATAGTTTCCATCCCTTTTTGGTCAATTAGTCGGAGTCAGTCATAACATAGTTTACTTAAATACCATGACCAATATCCCACCCTACAGTGTAACATATAGAAGTAGGATCTCCTAATACAGTATTAGAGATCTAAAAAACGATATAGTTGATGAATCACTGGCGAAACCGCTGAGAGGATTCACCATTGATAAGCTCGGTATCCATATTTTTCATCGTAGTTTATTTCATTTTAAAAAAGAAAAATTTCGTGGAAAATATTTTCATTCCGTATATATATATAGACAATTTAAACAATTTTATTGATTCTTCTAATTAATTGTCACAGAGGTTGAATAAAATATAATAAGATAGTAAATAAAAGATAGATAAAATGTAGGGGAATAGTTGTGTATGTGTACAAATTTCTTCAGCAAGAAAGGCTTCCCCACTTTGAGAGAATAATGTAGTTGTTGTTATCCTGTTTAATGAAGGTAGTGTGGCATGTTGGTTGCAGTCGTGGTGGCCACAATGTTTAGAGTGGGTTCAGGCGTGGAATTGGGATTACACAAAAGGACGAGGTATGTTGGATGTCCCCATAGAGATGGCGAGAGAGTAAGTGTAGCCGACACCGGTCAGGGGAGATCTGTCAAGAGGGGTCTGTCAATCATCGTATCTCAAAGCGGATTAATCTGTTTGAGCAAGAAAGGGGCATACCTGGGAACCCCGACATGTTTTTCGGACCTTTTCTGTTACCTTGGCAATTACATTATAATCATACCACACATATAGATATAGGTATATATTGGAATATATTACAATATATATACCATCGTTAGATCGTATTAAAAGGAAAAATCAATCAAGAATGTACCAATCAATTAGCACAACAACATGGCGATAAATGATGAAAGTTGAAGCAGCAGCAGAAGAGTGTTGAGCTGCGGCAGCCGAACTGGGTCATGTGGCCGAGCGTCCTTGGCGATATCGACCGTGCAGTAGTGCCAGATCAGAAATGTAGAGGTGCACCCTCTCTCTCCATCCTCCACTCTCTGTTAACCCTACTGAACTTAAGACTCCTCTCCCTTTTATCTCTATAAGATTTGAATGACGCCCTTTTATTTCACGAAATTCTCATCATTCTAACCATATATACATATTTACATTTGTATACAATACGTACATTTAGGAAAAATAGGAAAGCTACAAGCTCGTATATGCAAATCTACAAATATTTGGGAATCTGGTTGACATTATTGAGGTTAATTCAACTTTATCTGTCCAGCGTAATTCAGTATAAAATATATATGCAAATCTACAAATATTTGGGAATCTTGTTGACATTATTGAGGTTACTTCAACTTTCTCTGTCCAGCGTAATTCAGTATATAATTGTGGGTAATGAATGCTGAGATGTAAGATCTGGTTGTTGTATGGACAGTGTTGACACTGTTGGTCCTTTCCTTACATCGTTGTACATGCCAGTTGAAGTAGAATGAAGGAGGGTGCCCAAGCCATTCCAATCATATTATGTAAACGTCATATATTAGGGAACAGGTTAGGTCAACGTTTAGTTGATTTCAATACCAATAGATGGCGCTCTTCCATCTAGAAAACGCTCATGTAAGTGGTCAGGATATGTCTAATTTGTTTTTAAACGTCATATAATATCAGCTAAGTATTGCTTTCAATAAGAATGGTTAAGTTTGTTATGTCACCAGTCTAAGTATAACCAAGTACACCTATCCTCCGATTTACACGGTAGATACGTTCCTGAGAAAAACGTGTAAATCGGGGGATAGGTGTACACAGAAATAAAATGCATTGATAGGTTAAAATATGTAGTCAGCACATAAGCTCGGGATTCCTCGTGAGATGTGTACACAGCGCATGTGTTCAATTACAGTAGCATTTAGTATAGTGCGATAAAAACAAAAAAAAAAAAACTTATTTGGAAAACCGTGTAAAAGCGAAAACGTGTAAAACAAGTACCGTGTAAATCAGGGGATAGGTGTATATGGAACTGTGTTATATACGCACAGAATAGTATTTATTTACAACAACAACAGCAGCTTTATTAGGACATTTCCGTCCTGTAAGGACTCGCCATACATCATTTTCATGGAGAAAAAGGAAAAAATATTATTTATTTAATTTTACCGACGTTTCCATTATACTTCTTTATTATGTAAATATATTGATGTGCAAATATTTCTGTCATATGTACTTAATATCCGACTAGCAAAATTGATTTTCTCTCTCATTCAGGTCAAACGGGGCTCTGACACATTTGTGAATGTAAAATTCAATTTGCGCTTTCCGCATGTGTAGATATGTACTGCACTTACAGTAAAATAAGTCGTCAATTATTACCCATCATGATTATCATGGCCTATACCACGTGTATGTGTGTACTAGAGGGACAATTTAAAAAATAACTAAAATATATTTACACACACACACAAACCTTTATTAAGACACACAGGTCTTACAGAGGATTCGCCTTGGGGTTACAAGACGGAGAAACCTATGAAAGTGGGAAATATACAAGGGGGTAAAAATGGAGAAAGATTATATACACATGATAAATATATACAGATTACACTGATAGACAAAACTTAAGGAAGTTGTACCTTATAGCATATATATATCGGGATTCAGAAAATATCTCTCAGAGTTATTTTCTGAATCCCGATATATATATGCTATAAGGTACAACTTCCTTAAGTTTTGCTTATCAGTGTTATTATTTGAATGATCCTATGGAAAATTAGAATATGAATTTGGAAATATGGATGGAAGAAGTGGAGAGCGAAAAGAGGAAAAAAACAGGTATTTACATATGGAACATATATATAATGGAACAAGTCAATTTAAGCTCTTCTGCTCACACAGCACAGGTGGACCATGGCTTTTTTCAAGAAATCTTTAAGAGATTTTCCAGGAAAATCCGAGTGTTCAGAGACTAAAATATATTTACATATTTGACCATAACAATTCACCCTTTGTTTACATAATGTCTATCAGTATATGCAACAGTAATTATTGGTCTACCATCAGGGCCTAAGCACGATGTTTTTCCCGAAGAGTGAAAATACTTCAAATGAAAGTTTAAAAATATAAGAAAAATTGCGACGTACGCGTTTATATATAAAAAAAAATATTTTTTAAAAGGTGAAACCTTTCGCAAAATAAATAAATTCATTTATTATAAAAACACTAAGAACTTTCGAACTCTCGATCTTCTTAACGGGCAAGATTTACATCTGAGAGAGTCTTGCCCGTTAAAGAGCGAGAAAACGAAAGCTCGCGGTGTTTTTATAAAGGTACTTATTGCGAAAGTTTTTTTTACCTTCATTTTAAAATATTTGTATGAAAGTTGTAAAGAGAGATCAGCCGAGAGAGGTGGCAGCCTGCAGAAACCTACACGTCGGTCCCTGACAATCCCCTCTCAAGCTGAAAAACTCGACTGTTGAAGATCGAGAGCACGAAAGCTCGCTGTGTTTTATAATAAAGAAACTTATTGTGAAAGTTTTTAATTTTTTTTTTTTTTGATATTTTTATGAAGGTTACAAGTTGGTCAGCCGAGAGAGATGGAAACCTGTAGAGAGAGAGACGTCGGTCCCTGACAACTCCCTCCCCAGCTAAAAAACTAGACTTTTGTTTTTTTCCCGGGAAGACGACAATTTCCGCTCGTGTCACTTCGCTGGGTCAACCTGAGTCTCCACCATGGTGCCTACACCATCTGTAGGACTTTCTACACCCAGTACTTTCTACCTCCCTTTTCTGTTTTATTTTATTTATTAATTAATCAACAAGACGGGCGATTTGAAGTATTTGCGCCTATTGCAGAGAAAACAAATTAAAACGTTAAGATTAAATATTTACAAATTTACATATATTATTCGACAGAGTTCATAAAATGTATAGAAACAAAGTGGTTGATTATGAAAAAGGCATATTCTTATCGTGCAACTGAAAATTTTTGATGGCTTGCGCCATCTATCGGAATAAATATCAACTATTCTCGTTGATTTTTATTTATTCCAGAATTGGTCAAATACCCATTCTTGATTAATCAAGAAAAGCCAACCACGGACGCGTTTCGAGCTGTTGGCTCTCATCAGCGTAGTGCAAGCTGACCTCAACGACCAAAATAGATGGCGCAAGCCATCAGCATCTTCAGTTGCACGATAAGGAGATGCCTTTTTCATAATTTATGCACGTTATCCCAGTATAATATAACATTTGTACTATTTTTTCACAAAGTGGTTGATGTAAGAGAGATAAATCATTTAGATCAGGGAACAATCGATTTCTCACTTCTGTAAAGTTCGGACAGTCATAGATAAGGTGTTCAGTTTCTCCGCAGGAACAATTTGGTGTTTCTGATAGACATCTTTTATGTAAGTAGTGCTGGCCGTGTGATATGACAAATTGAGTGACGATAAAATTTGGATGGAACTGTATAGGAATGCCGTTCCTTTTTCTGTTTATATCACTTTGTTTTAAAATTCATACATTCCTTTTAACACATCTCATTTCATAGATAAATAGCGAAAAAAGAAAAAAAAGTTATTCAGAAATATTGTAATTCTTTTATTAAATTGAAACTGAATTGATTGATTTTTTTTCAATCTCGAAAGATGTGCTTTTTATATTTAAAGAATTTTATCGAGGATTGCTGGAAGAATGGTGTAAACAGTCGATTGAGGACAGCTACGACTAAGGATCGAATACCGCATTGAGCACTTTCTCTGTTTTACTTGTCCCCAATTCTTGTACACGTTGGGTTCCTACAGTTTATTTAAGCAACGAAACAAAGCTCTGTTATCTTGTAAGTACAACATTCGAACTCTTGTTCCTGTTTCAAAATCACTTTATTAGGTACCGCTCAAAAAGAGCAACCTAGTTTATGATAATTGAAAATAGAGCAATCCATAAATAAATCTTTAATTAAAAAAGCATATATTGGATCAAAATATCATTTATTTTACCAATATATTCAGTTGGCTGAACGCCAACTTTTATCAAGGTATTATAACATTTTAAAGTGTGTCAACAACAAACTCAGCGCCACATAAATATAACAAAATATTTAAAAAACTTAATGATGTTGACGTTATGTGGCGCTGAGTTTGTTGTTGACACACTTTAAAATGTTATAACACCTTGATAAAGGTTGGCGTTCAGCCAACTGAAATATTGGTAAAATAAATGATATTTTGATCCAATATATGCCTTTTTAATTAAAATTTATGATAATTGAAACAATGAATAATAGTTGAAGGTTATTCATATATTAAACAAAATGTTAACGCGGGATTCAATCCCAGTTCAAGACTGTCGGGAATCGAGGGTGTTACCCACTCGTCCACCAACTCTACATTCGAACTCCTTACTACATGTGTAGACGCGCAATTATAGTATAAATTCAGTCGGTATCTACCCACCATGATTATCATGGCCTGTGCCACGTGTACTTGGGATAAATATAAGAACAAGAAAAACAAAGATTTTATAGACCTCTCTACTATGTATGTGGGGGTAAATAAAAAGAAAATGATGTTAAAGTCTACATCATTCATACATTATCAAGTCTACAGATTTTTGCAAGCCGTAGTAATTGTTTTGTTCTGGAATGTACACAGCAGGAGGAGCTCCTGGTATTTACACCTTTTTGTTATCTGTCATAATGTGTTTAATTTAATTGAGCGGAAAAAAGTAAAATTTCCACAGAAAGTTACCTCCTCCTGTTTTTATAAAATAAAATTTGATAATAAATAGAGCCTCTATTTCTTTTAATATTTTACGATTTTTTTCATTCCTCAATAATAATTATTAATAAAATTAAGTTAACGGCTCTTGAATGTCTTTTACTAATTGTTGATTTATTCGCCAAACGTTTCAGATAAAAGATCCAAACTAATAATGTAAACAGACCCTAATTGGAGACTGTAAAAGTGAACATATGGCGGTCGTCGAAGTGAACATAATGCGGCCGCGAAAGAGACCACATGGCGGCTGTGAAAGTGAAGCGATGAGACGCTCCACATGTCGTCGGTGGAAGGTAAACAGAAAGGGTGGATGAGTCCTTGCCTAAAAATATCACCGTTAGGGGGAGCTAGCTAACTTTAGATTCAACGTTTGTAGTACGATACCCCGTGTTTTTATTAAATGTTCTGTTGTGTTGCTGTCATTGGCTGAGGAAAGGCACGTGATTGCTTGCTGCATCCATTTCACGTCTTTCCTGTTAGATGAATCTATGCAATTTAGTGTTAATATGCAAATACAAATACATGTTTAACACACAATAATGAATTTGCTGTAAATTTTCTTCTGTGTACTTCACAATCTCTTAAAGAATACAATTGAAATTTAAAATTAAATTACCATCATAATCTGTTATAACTATATTGTATAATCTATATACAATAAATTTAATCATTAGCCTTTAAATGGACAAAACCGATATAAAAATAATTTCACTCAATATTTTTTGGATTTTAACCGATATTTAACGGCACAGTGTAATTTATATTTAGGAGTAACAAAAAAAATCATAATTTTTAAACAAATATATGGGATTGAGTAATTTTATGTGCTAATTTTATATCTCATTATTAGACAAAATAATCAATTATCTTTAGATGTTTTAATACCAATAGTTCTTTTGGTATATCAAACTTGAGAAATTTTCTTTTTTTTTTTTTTAGAGTTACGAGAGGCGCAGTGCGTAGATCAAATTATATATATGAAAAGGAGTATATAAAAATATATTTTAAAAATTTATTCGAAATTTTCATCTTCAAAATTGATTAGAAAAAAAATTAAATATTAAAAGAGAGAAAATAGATTCTATATCATACACTGATATGTAAAAGTAAAGGAACAAAATATTTTTTTGCATTAAAAAAATGACGGATCAGAATTTGTCCCTTATTAATAAAGTTTTAAATTCTGTTTATTGGGTCATATTTATACAGGATTGTACAAATAGGATCATTAGGCATAAAAAAACGTGGTATTTTTTCTTTTGTATTTGGATATTACTAGCTCAGTATGTAATATATATGCAAATTTTCTTTAATAATCTTTCGGTATTTAAAAAAAAAAATCCATTTTATTGTTTATTCTTTAAAAACAAATATACCAGTGTAAAAATATGTTTTTGAAAAAAAAGTTGATATCTCTTTGATGTATATCGGTAGTTAATAATAAACAAAAACAAAAGAGGTCAACTAGTAACTACAACGTTCACAAAATATGTTTTTTTATTTTACTTCTTCTCTAAGTGACCTTCGGCGTAATGTGATTGGCTGGCTGAAAGGTATTTCCCATTCAGACGACCACCCCAGTTGAGAGAACCGATCGGTCATTTGGTCATTTTTATCATTGAGGTTGCTTTCAGCGTAGCTACACTCAATCTTGTTTTTTTTTTATTACTTATTTTTTTCTATCTTTTTGTTTCAAATGGTGTTGAGAGACTTCAGATATTGAGCTGTCGCAGCTTGTGTAGATGTCTGATCGATACCATCAACGAAATAATAAAAAAAATCAATTTTTATCTTTAATAAATAAAAAATTGCGAAAATTCTATGATTCAATGTTCTTTTTCAATTCTATCGTATGTGTAAATTCAATTGTAACTTATTACCATTTCTCAAGAAATTTGTATAACAAGTAGTTTTAGTTTATTTATTTATTTATATCACATTTATTTACATATTCTTTAAAAAAATGGTAATTAATAATCAATACATTGCGCCTTCTGTGTTTAAAATATTATGCTAGAATATGTTATGTTAAAATATTATTTTATTTAAAACTAGCGGATGTGTACCCGGCTTCGCCCGGGTTTTATCCGAGTGAAAGTTTGCCTAACGAATATTATATATTATGAAGTATAATAAACAATGTTAAAGATTAGTTTTAATTATTAATCAAAATTGTGTGTGAATATGTGAGAAAGATGTAATATCGTTGTTGTTTTCTTGGCCGACTGTTTTACATATGGTGTTATCTTAAAATTGCTTGTTTTGAATATTTTTTTAGATTGAGTTGAATGAATTGCTGAATTTTTTTTTGTATTTATATATAAATAAAATTAACTCTGTTGATTTTTTGTATTTAATCGATAACAGCGAAGTTACGCATGTTAAAGTTAGGAAAAATATTTTGATGTTAAGCAAAACCTGCTCCATCTCGTTTTACATAAATGTTGAAAATTTGGTCGAAATTGATGCATTGTAACGAAAGTTTTTAGCGAACACCACTTATGAAATTTGCATTTTATTAATATAGATTATAATTTCATAGATTCAAATACTCTGTTAAATCGACCGCCAGAGGTCACGCTTCCCCTATAAAAACTCATTGTTGTTGTTTCCCGATGGCCGGCTCAAACCTTTTGTACATTATGTAAATAAGTTTTTGATTTTTTCATTCTCTTACGCCTTAAGTCAGGCATACCTTTCTCAAATTATGTTTTCTATATTCCATAAACTGAATTAAAACTATTTCTAATCTTTACTATTTTTATTATACTCTTAAGATTTTAACCACGACAGTATTACCATAATCCTCAACATGATCTAAATTCAAGCAGAAAATCTCTATTCATTTTTATTTAAAAAATATATATAAACATATATTAGTTATTTTATATAGTTTATATATTTTAGTTGCACGATCAGGAAATGCCCTTTTTCTCATATAAATCTTTGTATTCCATATTTGAATGATATCTTTGGCTTAGGAATATTTACATATATATAAGTTATATTTACGCAAAGGTTCGGCAAAAAAATATATACAGTTAAACCTGTCTATAGCGCCCTCTCTTGGGACTCACCAAAAATAAGATGTTATAGAGAGGGGGTGCTATAGACAGGTCACTTTTAATGTAAATAGCATCGTACTACGTATTTATAATCGGGCTCTATAGAGAGGGAGGCGCTATTTAGAGGGGGCGCTATAGAGAGGTTTAACTGTATATATATATTTATTTATTTATATAATTCGTATATAATACGGCGATATAGGTTCTGTGTGGTTATATTTATCAAAGAAGCATGGAAAACAATTTCATAGATGATTATTTTCTTGATATCATCATCTCTGTTTTCCCAGTATCTCTTCTTTAATCTAAATGTTACGTCTGTAGGAAATTTACATAACCTCAATGTAAATGGCATGTTGCACGTTTTATTAGTTTTGTTATTGTTGCAACAACCAGCAAAAAAAACTTATATTGCAGTTTCTTAAAACAATATGTCACTCTT
Organism: Cordylochernes scorpioides; assembly: GCA_030710605.1. Lineage (NCBI taxonomy): Eukaryota > Metazoa > Arthropoda > Arachnida > Pseudoscorpiones > Chernetidae > Cordylochernes > Cordylochernes scorpioides. Next base: position 95,937,804 of record CP092870.1, read on the forward strand.
GATGACATTTTTGTGGCACTTCTTTTGATAGAATTTGGAAAGCATTTCGTTTTTGTGATATTGTAGAAGGGCTCAAGCTTTGTGGAAAAATCAAAACAATAAAAAATATAGATTATATAAAAGGGCGTACCTGGATCTGTAAAGAAAAATATTTCGAGAGATTGCTCCCTCTTTATCAATTTATTGCATAAATTTGTTGAAATTGACAATTGCAGATATTTCTACGATATTTGATATGCAGATATTTGCATAAAGTTTTAGTATTATCTATGCAAATTAACATCTCTGTCTATATAGCGCGGTCTTGTTGGATTGTTGTAATTGACTAGAGGTTATTGGATAAGACAGGTCGGCGTGAGCTGCTGATGTAAATATAATTTGATCTCTTTGTCCTTCTTTTATTGTTTTATACATTTAAGTAATAAAGGATCTTTCTCTACGACTCCATACATTTTCAACAAAATTTAATGCCAATATACATCTTTCATTTCTCGAAATTGCAATGATTTGTAACTTGTACTGAAATTTTGGACAGGGAATTGATAAGGGTTAGCTTCAAGTCAAAAAGGCGAACAGTTTCAAATTTATTTTTTTCAAAATAATGTTTGGAACACTTGTCCACATACCAAACTCAACTTTTAGTAACCAAACTGAATTCTGGAAAAGTTTTTTTACAAGTTAGATAAAATCTATCTCTTTCCCATCAGAATTTCCTGAAAACATATTGATTTCCTGCTTATACCAGGCCAACATTTTACAATCTTCTGAAATATTTTTAAGAGAGAGATTTTCAAATATACATATATAAAATCGAAAATTTAATTTAAATATATAGCGAAAAATTAATATAATTATAAAATAATATTTAAACTAAAATTTAAAACTGCTTTACAAAAAGCATTTCAAAATATATATTATAGAATGCATTCAAAAAATATTAAATTTGGATTATCTTTTTCTCTGAGATGATTAAATATATACGTAATTAAAACAATTTGGCAATCCTGAGAGTATTTTTTAAAAGGCACACATATTTAGAATTTTAATTTTCTTTAAATTATTTTTTTTAGTTCTAAGAAAAGCGTAGCGTTTTTTCATTAGTTTATTAAATTCCATTTTAAATTTCTTCTCAATTTAAACGTATATATATATTTTCTATGTGTGGAGTCATAAAAGAATTTCTATGCAGACGAAATACCTCTGCTTTTGTATGCAAATTGCTTCCTCCCGATCTAACTTTGAACGATGATTTTTATCAATTCAATTTTCTGGTCCTGAAAAATATCTTTTTTTTTTTTGACGGAGGGGGGAAGGGTAAAAAAAAAAGGATGATGCAGTGATTTCCCGCCAATTTTTCAAATATTATTCCTTTTAACGATTTATCTTTTGGTTGAAATTTGTTTAACCATTATTAAAAAAAAATTAACGCTGAATTCTTCTTTGAATAAGTTCAGTGGATTTTCTTTTTAATTCTGCATATTCTGTTGTAATAATGTCAGTTATAAATACATATATTTAACACAAGTATAGACTTTTTAATAAAATAATCCCTTTGTATCAATGTTAAGGTGAAATTTTATCAGGCTTCCAGGAAGATAAATTTCTTGTTATTTCATTAAATTATATATTAAATATATAAAGAGAAACTTATCTTTGGAAGTCCCTGATGATCTCATCTTAAGTATAGATGTATGTAATTAAAAACGGTTTTTAAAATTTCTAATTAATAGAGATAATTATACAATTTCTCTCAGTTCTTATTTTCAAAATAAATTTTAAATGAAAAAAATGCCCTATAACATGAAGATATGTTTACAATAAATTTAAAAATAAATTTATATGTAAATCATATATGTAAATATGTAAAATCATATATGTAAATATATAAAAGCATATATGTTTATAAAACTTTAATTAAAAAGGATCAAAATTGGATCAAAATATCATTTATTCTACCAATATTTCAGTTGGCTGAACGCCAACCTTTATCAAGGTGTTATAACATTTTAAAGTGTGTCAACAACAAACTCAGCGCCACATAACGTTTATAAAACTATTAAAGACAACACAGAATCCATATTTCTATACATAGATTGATAGTATTAGCTATTAAAAAATACGGAAATTTTTAAAATTTAATCTAAATGGTAGTTGTTCCCCCACTCTTGATTTTTTGCATAAAATTTCCATTAATTAATTTTCTAAATTAAAATCTAATAAATATTGAGTTGATGTAATAATAAAACTGATAAAGAAACTTATTCAATCTTCGATTTTTATTTAAATTTAGTTTTAAAAAATTGTCCTCCACGAATGGGTTCATGCAATATCCTTTATTATGCTTTAAAAAGGCATATATTGGATCAAAATACCATTTATTTTACCAATATTTCAGTTAGCTGAACGCCAAACTTTTATATTATTTATGAATATATAATATTATTTATGGATTGCTCTATTTTCAAAACATTATCCTTTATAATATCTTTTTATGCTTTAAAAAATATTTACGATAAATGATTATTACTTAACTATAACACATTATTAGCGGAGGGTGTGTAATTTTTATTTTTACCTATAACACACTTTTCCTATATAATAACAACAAAAATTGTTTCGGCTTTCACTGAGGGAAAAACAAAATGTTGATAAGGTCAATCCGCCCACGTTCTTGTTAAAGTTTGTTCTCAGACGCCGAGAGTTGTGTTGACTCAAATTGAAGAAATGTCAAAGGCCCTCCTCACAACAAAAATGTAAAATAATATTTACTTTGGTAAAATAAGTTTGTTCGCAACAACGTTTTTTATTTTGTAAGAATAGTAAATAGATTTTGTATTATATACCATTTCAATCTTACACACAAATATCTTTTAGATAATAAAAAAGGCATATATTGAATATTGAATAAATTTATTTAAAACCTTTGGTATCTAAACACTCATTTAATTTTTCAAATACTTCATCATTTAAAATTTATTTTAATTTATTTAATCCAATATACGTATATGCCTTTTTAAAGACCAAAATATATATAGTTCGTAAAATATAATTAGAGAATAAATTTAAATATACTTTTTTCCATCTATTTTTATAATTAATAATAATAATTACGAGATAATAAATAAAACTTTAAAAATACATATTTTCATATTTTAATGACACACACATAATGGTAATCTAATATTAAATAACTAATATTAAAATTGTTTTTAACTAATAGTAAAATATTTATAGAAAAATACGTTAGTATATGATTTATTTACATATATATTTATTTTTATCGATTTACCTGATTTCTTTCAAATAAAACTTCATCTTTATAACGAATTTTTAAAATAATAATTTTATTCATCCCTATTTAATATATTATTTTATTGTAATTTCTAGAGATAAATAGTATCTAAATATTTTAATTAATTAAAAGAATCATTTACCTGTGAAAAAAATATATTTAATTAAATTTTTCAAAGAAGAAAAAAAAAAATGTTTGAAATTTCAATGAGAGAGATTTTAATATGTAGTCTGAATTAAATACAAAAAATTGTGTATAAAATATTAATATGGGAAAATTTCTATAAGATATATTACTTTTCTATGTAAAATAAAACCTATTCCAACTGTTTATTACAATCACAATAATATATTTCAAATTTTTTAAAAAGGTTTTTAACAAAAGAATCTTATCCTTTATCTGATTATTTATAAATTCGAGGAAATATGTAAAATAGGTTCGCACCTTTAGGGCATTTCTGGAAAATATTTACGGATTTCAAAGGCTGTTTATGCATTCATCTCACATTAGAAAATTAGCTTTAGGCCTACCTCATTTATCTTTAAATTAGATTAATTAAAGGAGCTGAGGTAAAAGAGAAAGTTTTTATAAAAATTTATTTGTTAGTAACAAATCATTGTTGGAAGTTTGTGGCTAAAATGGATTCTCTATTTGCTTAATTTAATATAAGTGGATTTTTTAAGCAGACGATTCTTTTGTCATTCAGCTGTGCAAGATATAATGTTCGTTTGGCATTTTCTCTTTCAGACCATCTTCATTTTTCTGAAATATTTATTGAATTTGTGGTAAAATATATATTATGAAAAAGAAATTGAAGTAATATATTAAATTAATTAATATATAAACGCTATTTTTTATTTATATAAATTATTTTTTTAATCTAAGTTCACAATTAGGCCTATTCATGGCCATATTTTGATAAGTTGTAAATTTAAAACTAAACATACAGTATATGTTGATATAGCCTTTTAGCTGCAATTTAGAATTTATAAATCAAAGCAACTCGGTTAGAAGATAATTTTAAAATTTACATATAAATTACAGTTATAAGATCAATTTTTAAATATTAATATTCATATTTTTTTTTACTAAATTTGTGTGTCATATATTTATTTCACGTACACAAAGAATTTATTAAGATATTTTAGTCTTACACAAGATTCTTTTGGGAGATTGAGGAATAAATGGATTGAAATAAAAGAGTGGAGAAAGAAAAAGAAAGAAAAAGTTATATACAAATAATATTGTAAATATTTACTATATGCTTGTCCCAAAAGTTCATGTTTTACTTATTACTTGGCGAATAATATTATTAAGGCGAAAATACATAATAATACAATTACTTTATACATAATATATAGACATTATACATAACGGCGAATAATATTGGTATTTCAATTTTTTGCAAGTGTTTACGAACTTTTGGGATAACATTGTATAATTTCCTGTGTTTATATTTACTTCTTTTAAAAAATCGTAGGAAGAGAAAATTTCTGAATTATATATACTAATATAATATAACAATATAAATTTAACATTTCTCAAAATGTTCATGTTTTTATTTACACTAAGTAAATAATTTTAAAAATGATAATAACGATAAGAGAGATATGTGAAATCTGGAGATAGAAGTTAACAGAAATTGTATTGAAAATTATTTTTACATATTTACTTCATTGAGTGAAATATATCAGGCTTCCAGGGGAGAAGTATATTCTCAAAACATTTTTATTCTCTAGATTTCAGGCAAGTTGTCTCCTGTAGAAGGACGTTTGTGCCCGAAAGCTAGAGAATAAAAATGTTTTGAAAATATACTTTCCCCCAAGAGGTCTGATATATTTTACTTAATATTGATACAAGGAATTATTTTATTGAATATTTACCTCATCATACTTTTAAAAAAATATAAATTTATTTAATTATAAAATTTTTATGAATATAAGAGAGATAAATCATGAATATTTTATAATTTTATAACTACAGATTTATCATCTGTAGTTATATAAAAATTATACTTTTATATTACACTCTTAACTTTTAAACAACTTCCCATTTCAAAATTATGTGCAAATTATTAGAAATAATATACAAACATTATTGAAATTTTAATTGAAAAAAGGTTATTTTTATATTTTTTGCCTCTTACTTTTTTTAAAAGTAAAAACTTCATAGGATTCTTAAAATTTTTATAATAAAAACATCAACATTTATATTCAAAAAATAAGTTTGAAAAAAAACTTGCATAAAAAAAATTAAGAAAAAGGCATCTCCTTATTGTGCAACTGAAAGTTGCTGATGGCTTGCGCCATCTACATTACATCTAGATTCACATAGAAAAAAATGTTTTTAAAAATATATTTCTTCATAGCAGATATCAAAAATAAAAACAAACGAGACCAATCAACAATCGTCTGATGAAGAATTCCAGGGGGACCAGCTATTATTTCACCAATTCGCCCGGAAGAAAGCGTTCTTTCAATAAAAACGACAATAAAAAACGCAGGTCAGTTCCTCAAATGAGAGATTTGCTAATGATGAAAATATCCAACGGGTTCTAAAAGATCTTTTTTTTTAAGGATCCAACTTCTCAATGTAATTTCCCTTTCTCACAAAATTTGTTAAGGATATTAACCTCTTTTTTGTTCATTTCTTACGCAGAATTCCTAATTTAAAAACTTTATTATATATATTTTTTTCTCTTGCAAAATTATACCTTCTAGAATAGAGTTTATGTGGCTTTTTGTTTCCTTTCTTGTAATTCAATTAGTGATTTAAATTTTAGCGATTACATTTAGACATTTAATGACTTCAAATAACATTTTAAAGTATTTTTTTCTATCTATATAAATTTTTAGAATTTTATAAAAAACACATTTTTAATTAATATATTAAGGATGGATCTTTACCTCTGTCCAGTATACATATTCTTTAATAAATTAACATATCGGCTAGAGGAAAATCTTATTTACATCCATGTTTCGGTGGCAATTAATCACCTTTATAAGGATTGAAAATAAATTAAAAATCATTAAAATGTGCCGAACGTTGCCGACGGCTTGCGCCATCTATTGTAACAAATATTAACTAATCGTTGAGATTTTGTGTTAATTTATTCCTAACTGGCCTTGTCTTTATAGTTTGCTGAAGAGCATTGCTCGAAGCAAATATTTGAATTTAATTCTACTGTCCTATAAGCTTATGTCCATAGTTTACTTGAAAACATTTTCTAAGATTCCATCCTTCAGTGTAGCATATAAAAGCAGAATGATCCTATACAGTATTAGAGCTCTGAGAAGCGGTCTGGTGGATTAAATTGGCGAAACCGCTGGGAGGGTTCACCACTGATGAGCCAAGCCCTCCCAATATATTTTTTCATCGCAGTAAGGACAGTAGAAGTTCGTTTTATGTATAAAAGAAACATACGCGCTTTTAAATCCTTTTATTTTAGATTTTAAAATTCTATAATTATTCACATAATTCTTATTTACCCCCCTTTGTTCAATTTTTTACATATTATTAGAGAAATGCTTAAAATATGATGGCTAACAAAAATATAGTCTTTGGTCTAAACCTGAAAAAAAAGGTTATAAAATTATAGAGTTATGACAATTTAAAAGAGAACAACATTAACAAAATAAATAAAATAAATTATATATAAATTTTTGTTATAAAATATAGTGTTAATGTATATTAAAGTTTTCTCTCCCCAAAACTCTTTTAAGGCTAAAGAATTACTCAATTATAACTAAAATATTTCTATTATATATATACATAATAACATATTTATTTAATAAGTATTATATATGTACAATATATAGATATATTTTTAAGAATATGAATACACAAAAGTTATTTTTTTTTTATATTAGCCATACTTATTAAGAATCCTTCCTATAAAATTGTAAGATTTTAAAAAACAAATATGGCGTCTTCACAAATTTACAAACGATCTTTGATCATTAAAAAATAAATAAACGTATTTGACCATTATGCGTATATTATAGAGAGAGATATCGTATATAGTCAAATAATTAAGCTTTCCTGTATATAAATTTAATATTACCATTAAATGTGATTAGCTTTAAAAATAATAACATATTACGCTCTCTTATTACTGGTATTATTACTGTTATTCCTACATGTACTCTACATTTCTGCGCTTGGAGAATCTATATAAGACTAAAAGGTCTTAATAAAGATTTTTTTGTTGAATATAGTCATATTCGCCAGGCTAATAATATATACACCATGAAATGATACACAATATTGACACCTAGGTTATAATTGGTCGGTCAAATAACTGACAAAGAAATTACCCATAGAGAAAAAAGAAGCTCTCTATTTTAATTGGTTTGTAATTATCCCTTTGTGTTTTTAATCTGGTACTTAGCTGTTATGGAAGTACCATGAGGAAGTAGTAATGGTCTATTCTTACAGCCATACTATCTCATGAATCCTCTTAGAATTGATATCTATTGTGTTATTTACTTTAAGTTCCTTAGTATAATTAACCAGAGCTGTATGTAAATATGGAGTGGTTCGTTTGTTAGAAAGCTAACAATTCTTTAAGGACGATTCGGTAAATGTTTTTTCTGCTTCAGTTTCTCGACTCTTTTTGAGCAGATTATGGTCTATGGAAACTCCATTCTTCTCTATCTTGGGTTCTTCTCTTTATTTCTTTATAACTTCCCATCTAGCCTATTAGTTTGATTTTTTTTTTCAGTTTCCCTGCTCTCCTGAGCAGGTTCTGGTCTCATGTGACGCCATATTTCTTGATCTTGATATAGAATACGCTTAGTTTTAGAGTCTATTTTGAAAGGAGAGGCGACCTTACTATCTTGAATACTTCTCTTTATTTCTCTTCATAGCTCCCCATCCAGTTCATCAGTCGAATTCTTCTTCAGTTTCTCTTATCTTGGGTATGTCATAACATCCACTGGTTCCATACTACTTTATCTTGATCTTTTCAACAAAAACAACAAAAAGATTTATTAAGACCTTTTAGTCTTATACAGATTCTCCAAACAGAAATGTAGAAGATACATGCAGGAAAAACAGTAATAGTACCTTAATGGTAATATGATATTTATATACAGGAAAAATTATATAAAGACAATCAAGTTAATAAATAGATTGGTCTGGGTAAATTGGAGGTAAAGAAATTTATTATACCTGGATTTACCACGGATTCACCGCAAAGGAAGATAAAAAAAGTAAAGATCTTTATTTATTTATTTATTTATTCATACTTTCTCTTTCCACTCAAGTCCATCAATCCACTTTCCCCTATCGTTATATTTCCAATCATCTCACCTTCCAGAATTCTATCAATCTATTTCTTCTCAATATATGTATCAGTCATTTGTGTGTGTGTGTTCTAATGACACATAACAGTTAAGTAAGTGTAGAACGACATTTGAAAATTATCCTGCATAGTTTGAACGAAAAATTGAAATTTATTTTAAGGAGAAATAACATGGCATCTGCCCGGTAAGCGGAACACTGTGGGTTCGATTCCTATCCCTGGACACTTTATTTTTCCGTTTATCATTACTCTTCACAATTCATCGTTTCATACTTCATCCTTAAGGTTCTATTGATAAAGATAAAATGGGTCCTCTTTCAGTTAAATTCTATAAAAATTACTTTTAATTAATCAGGTTTTTTCATGTTTACAAAATATTTAAATATTATATAAAAGGTTGCAAGTTTATTAAGTACACACACGTACAAACACACTCACACAAGGTCGCCTCTCCTGTCAAAATAGACTCTAAAACTAAGCGTATTCTATATCAAGATCAAGAAATACGGCGTCACAGAGACCAGAATCTGCTCAAGAGAGCAGGGAAACTGAAAACGAATCAAACTGATAGACTAGAGATGGGAAGTTATAAATAAATAAATAACCCAAGAATTTTGCGGTCACAGAGACCAGAATCTGCTCAAGAGAGCAAGGAAACTGAAAAAGAATTAAACTGATAGGCTAGAAGGGAAGCTATAAAGAAATAAAGAACTCAAGATAGAGAATAATGGCATCACTGAAGACAAGAATCTGCTCAAAAAGATCAGAGAAACTGAAGCAGAAGAAACATGTACAGAATCGTCCTTAAAGAATTGTTATCTTAGTTCGGCTCTCCAAACTACCCGCATAAAACATCAGCAACGCCTACGTGGTATAATGATTCTTAAATGATATTTTCTCAGCTCTCTCTCTCTCTCTAAAAACTTATTTAAAATAAATTTGTAATTCTTATAAACAAAGGATATTTCTATACTAAATAGTTTGTCAAATTATAATAAAACAAAGTTGTAAATATAAGAAAGCAATTTAAATATCTCTTTTAAACTAGATTACTGTGGGGGAAAAGAAAAATAATTGAATTTCAGAAAAGACAACATTAAGAGATACAAATTTACGATAACTTCAACTACTTCTCTTCATCCCAAGTACACATGGCACAAATCACGACTGATTTTACTGTAAATTTCCACATGTCTATACATTTGTAGAAATTTTTGACATTGTACTTATAAAGGGTACCAGAATATTTTCACATGTGTAGACATGTGGTGCACCTAAAGTAAGAGCAGTCGCCTACTTCTACCTACCATGATTATCATGGCCTGTACTACGTGTAGTAGGGATAAGCAAAAAAAAAAAAAAAAAGAATCCAGTTTGGTTACTTGCACTCACTGGTGAGGTTGGGTTTGTGCAGTAATCAGAAGTTATTGAAGAATTGGAATAACCTGAATAGAAGGACTTCTTCAAAGTACACGTCGTACAGTTCATTACACTGCTTTACATTGTAAAGAAGAATTCACCACTTAACTATTTACATATGTAGAGAACAGTTTGATTTTTGCAGTCACACGGTGCCAGAGCCCTGTTTGGTTAGGAGTATTCACTGTTGGAGAGTTGGACTAGTATAATAATAAGAGGCTATTGAAGTTATTTTAGGATAAAGATGTCGAATGCGGGGTTCGATACTGGGTTCTAGATATCGTGTCTACCGTTATACCACCCAGTCCAGTACAAGTGGAGAGTGAAGTGTGGACAGAAGGGAGAGGGTGAAGTCTCTCCCGACCATCAACCTCACTCTAGAGCCGCTTATAGCACTCACTCAACCTGGTGAACATATTTGGCAACACGGCCGCAACACTTCAATTATGTCATCGACATTTAGACATTATGTAAGATTTCTTTTCTCGTCCTCCCTCTCTCTCTCCCTCGCTACAGGATATTTATTTTGGTAGAAGAGGTGTCTCTGATAGATTAAAATAACCGATTACACGGTAGTCTTCTCTATTTATATTCGGTAAACTTACACTCATAGACTTAAAGAAGTTGTACCTTTTAGCATGTATATCGGAATTCAGACAATAACTCTGAAAGATACACTCATAGACAAAACTTAAGGAATTTGTACCTTTTAGCATGTATATCGGAATTCAGACAATAACTCGGAAAGATATTTGGTACACAGTGAGCTTTATTGAAGATACACGAGATAATAAAGTGGGAACAAATTGCCATTTTCTCTTAAAAAAAAAAAAAAATAGGCGACTGGTGATATCAAAGACTTTCCACTTCCTTAAGTTTTGTCTATGAGTGTAAATTCTCATTCCCCGATGTTGTTTAGGAAATATTTTTGCTTGTTGTATTTCACTTTTTATCAATGCAAATACTGTGAATAAATTCCGCTTCAAATACCTTTAATCTCCGTTCTTTAACTGAGGATTTTTTTTAATAAGACTAAAGATCTTAATGAAGACTTATGTATATATGCATCATATGTAAATACTTGTGGTTTTATTATTTTATTTATTTTTATCTTTTTCTTTATTCCTCGGATTTACCCAGACTAATCTGTTTATGAACTTAATTGTCTTAATTAAGTTTTCATTGTATGTTAATTTAATTATTACCATTAAATGTGATTAGCTTTTACTTTTTTTCTTTTCATTTCCAGGCTCCGTGGTAAAATTCCAAGTATAGGATTATTTGACTTAGTTTTTTATATAAAAATCTGTTTCATTTTCTCTCTGTGTGTATGAAATAGATCGAATTATGAAAATAACAAGATTAGTTTTTGAGTGTGGAGAGTAATATTTAGAAATTTTGATTTGCATAACCAGCAAATATCCTCGCCCTATATGCATATACCTTGTGGCAAATGTGAAGTAAATCGGCCAGTAGAACTCGACGTGTTCCATGTGGATGGACAAATGCATGACGAAAACAATAGCCATTTTTGCAATTTTTTCAACTATCCATTTTAAAAAATACCTTCCGAGCTTGAGTGAGTTTCCTCTTTAGGTGGACAGCCATCGTCGTGTTCGGCTGATGGTGTTATTAGTTCTTCTAACCTGTGATTGGTTCAACAAAGCCTAGCCGTGATTGAACCAGCTTTCTTATCCTTGACCGGATTGGTTCAGAACAACCTAGACGTGATTGGTTCAGAACAACCAAGACGTGATTGGTTCAGAACAACCTAGACGTGATTGGTTCAGAACAACCTAGACGTGATTGGTACAGAATAACCAAGACGTGATTGGTTCAGAACAACCAAGACGTGATTGGTTCAGAACAACCTAGACGTGATTGGTTCAGAACAACCAAGACCTGATTGGTTCAGTTTCTAAGCCTAGAACTGATTGGTACAGAACAACCTAGACGTGATTGGTTCAGAACAACCAAGACGTGATTGGTTCATAACAACCAAGACGTTATTGGTTCAGCTTTCTAAACCTAGATCTGATTGGTTCAGCAAAATATTGATTTGATTGGACCAGTTTTCTAATCTTGGACCTGATTGGTTTAGTAAAACCACTAGGCCCTATTGACTCAGCTAAATCTAGACCCGATTGGTTCAGTTTCTTATCCTAAAACTGATTGGTTCACCAAAACCTTGACCTTATTGAACCAAATTTCTAATCTTAGATATGATTGGTTCGGTAAAACCTATATGAGATTGGTACAGCTTTCTAAACCCAGACGTGATTGGTCCAGCTATCTAAACTTAGCTGTGGTAGCTCCGGCTTTCCAAGTCGTTGGCTTGCTTCCCAAAATGCGCTACTTTGTTTTGCTAACACTCTAAGCCAAGATAGTTGCCTTACGAACAGAGGAAAACACAAATATTTATAGCTAGGGATTCTCTCCTTGAACAAACTGAGGTGAATTTCAATGTTTTAAATACCCTTTTATAGAATGTGTTGGTTCTCTGTTGTAACTACAGTAGCAAATAGGAGTAAATCTCACTTATTATACAATACCATGTTTAAAAATCCAAAAATATTTTCTCACGATGAGAGAGAGTTTATTTTTATTTTAAAATGCTATATTTCAAGCTATAATCGCTCTTCAACGGGCTTAATAAAACCATCGACTATATCCTACAAGAAATATTTACAAATATTGACATTTCTTGTAAGATATATTCGATGTTTTTTTTATTAATCCCTTTGAAGATAGATTATCGCTTGAAAGCTAGCATCTTAAATTAAAAGAAACTCATTGTGAGAAAATATTTTTGTATTTTTAAACGTTTTTTACAATAATATGTACTGATCAAGCTGAGCAAGGCAGCTACATGTCTTGTACAGAATACGACATAAACCAAACTCTGTGAAACAACAGCTTCAATCTACGGTACAGCACAGAAACTGGTATAATAACAGATACTTGAGAGGGGTTACAGGCAATGTATCACATGTATAATGTCAGAATTTGGCCATTCACACACAGGTATATTGTAAAAAGTACAAAATATTGAGGGGAAGAGTTTCTTGTAAGGTTTTATTTATTTAGTCGAGCTCTTGAGAAATTCTGCTCTTTTCCTGTATGAGGGCAGAAATGTTCGAAAGGTCGGCTATATAAAAAAAAAAAATACTTACAAGGTTACCTTACGATAAAAGGAACTGGAAACCCAGGCCATGTGTCGAATGTGAATATGTGACAACACCGTGCAAGAACAAAGACACAACAACAGGTACTGTACGATAAAAGGTACTGGAAACCCAGGCCATGTGTCGAATGTGAAGATGTGAGAACACACCGTGCAAGAACAAAGACAACACAACAGGTACTGTACGATAAAGGGTGCTGGAAACCCAGGCCATGTGTCGAATGTGAAGATGTGATAACACCGTGCAAGAACAAAGATAACACAACAGGTACTGTACGATAAAAGGTATTGGAATCCCAGGCCATGTGTCGAATGTGAAGATGTGAGAACACCGTGCAAGAACAAAGACACCACAACAGGTACTGTACGATAAAAGGCACTGGAATCCCAGGCCATGTGTCGAATGTGAAGATGTGACAACACCGTGCAAAAACAAAGGCACCACAACAGGTACTGTACGATAAAAGGCACTGGAATCCCAGGCCATGTGTCGAATGTGAAGATGTGAGAACACCGTGCAAGAACAAAGACACAACAGGTACTGTACGATAAAAGGTATTGGAAACCCAGGCCATGTGTCGAACGTGAAGATGTGAGAACACCGTGCAAAAACAAAGACACCACAACAGGTACTGTACGATAAAAGGTATTGGAATCCCAGGCCATGTGTCGAATGTGAAGATATGAGAACACCGTGCAAGAACAAAGACAACACAACAGGTACTGTACGATAAAAGGTATTGGAATCCCAGGCCATGTGTCGAATGTGAAGATGTGAGAACACCGTGCAAGAACAAAGATAACACAACAGGTACTGTACGATAAAAGGTACTGGAATCCCAGGCCATGTGTCGAATGTGAAGATGTGACAACACCGTGCAAGAACAAAGACAACACAACAGGTACTGTACGATAAAAGGTACTGGAAACCCAGGCCAATTGTCGAATATTAAGATGTGAGAACACCGTGCAAGAACAAAGACAACACAACAGGTACTGTACGATAAAAGGTACTGGAAACCCAGGCCATGTGTCGAATGTAAAGATGTGACAACACCGTGCAAGAACAAAGACACCACAACAGGTACTGTACCGAAAGAGAGACATCCTGTCAATCACCAGTAATCAATAGGTGACCAATGAAGCGTTCAGCAGCAGCCGACAATAGCGCCGAGTGAATCTTATTAATTAGCAGACGACATAACGGCGACGTCGTTAGGCCTATTGTCTCGGGGAGGCGGAAGCGCCATTGAACTTGTCCCCCGCAGAACCGGCCCTTTCACCCGCCTGGGTCACCCCTTATCACCGGAGCTCTCAACCCCACCTCTCTCTTCTATGATTTATTTTTACATTCCTAGAGGCGTAGTGATGGCATACGCTGTCGAATTTCAACAATAACGACACGGAATCGAATCCTGCAATAGGCAGGTTAAAAAAAAATTTTTTTTTTTTTAGAAAAAAAAAAAAGTGCTTCTCAATGTCTTATTATTTCGCATATCCAATCCCACCATTGCGTGCAGATATAACAAAACAGGACTCTAAAACCTAAGTGCAAATTCCCAAATATTTTTTACATTTATGTAAATATGGTATACATACAAAGGAAACAAGTCTCAAACTACCCAACATGATTATAATGTTCTACACCATGTTTTCTTGGGATAAATGAAAAAAATAAACTTTTCCTTCTTCACATTTTCTTTTATAAACAAGAGAAGTACAATATATATATATATATATATATATATAATACTTACATATTTTATATAGACTTATATGTAAAAGAAATTTAAAATGAGTAGATATGCAAATATAAACGTGCAAATCGAAATTACGGAATTTATAACGGAAGGAAAAATTCTTTATGAAGTAATTTTCTTTCTGACAGTCCAAGGACCTTTATATTTCCGGCGGCACAACGCCCTTTCTCCTTGGCCACTTCCTGGGTCTGAGACTATGGAACTTTCTAGAAGTCCATACCACTTTTTTTAACAACGTAAATTGTTGTTCTTTTGGTGATATCTACTATAATATATACCTTTATATTATGAAAAAACAATAGGAAAAAAAAAGAAAAATAAAAAGGTCAGGTGTTGATATTAAAAATAAAAAAGGCATATCCTGATCAGGAGCACATGTGCTTTTCAGAAGGCAGAGCGCCATCTGGTGGAACAGAAATCAACTAAACATTGATTTAGCCTGTTCCCTGATATTTGGCCAACCCAATTTCTTGATAAATCAAGAAAAGTCATCCACGAACGTGTTTCGCGCTGTATACCTTTATATTTTGATGCATTAGAGCGCCATCTGTTATGAAAATTCGAAACTATTATAGACGCATATGATTCTTTTAAAAATTAAACAATTTCTACTGCCCTCCCATTAATTTTTCCATTGCAGTAAGGGCGCTAGAAATTGTTTAATTTTTCAAAGAATCATACGCGTCTATAATAGTTTCGTATATTCATATACCTTTATGTTTATATGTATATGGTGTCCTGGTTATATTCGCCCGCCGATTATCTCTTTCCTTAACAAATGACTTTAATTAGCCAATCAGCGTTGAGTTAATCAGCCAATAAGCGCGCAATGTTTTCTTAGCTTAGTGGTTAAATCGAGTTACTATAGTAAATATACAAATGTAAAGTTTTTTATTTATTGAACCCTATATTTTTTGTATAGTTGTAATTTTAAAAATACAAGTTATTTTTAAATATTTGTAGTATATATATATTATTTTAAAAAAATATTTTCTTGCTGATTTTGGAATATTTTGTGGATTATACTATGGTAATGCAGTCGTGACAAAAATCTTGAAAGTATGATAATAAAATAGTTTTGATCAGTAATTTAATTATCCTAAGGAATATATAAAAACATTGTTTGATAAAAGTACTGCCTGGCTTAAGGCGTAAGAATAAAAAAAAGGAAAACTTATTTACATAATGTACAAAGGGTTTGAGCCGGCCATCGGGAAACAACAACAATGAGTTTTTATAGGGGAAGCGTGACCTCTGGCTGTCGATTTAGCAGAGTATTTGCATCTATGAAATATAATTTTAAATAAAATAATAGTTTAATATAACATATCTATAGGTGTCAGACGTTCAAACTTATTCTGAAATGGTAAATAGGAATTTGTTCCTAGGTCTAGGAATTGTTCAATTTCTATATTATTCAACGTTGCTACTTGAAGATCAGGAATTCCTGATTGAACATCAGGAAGTCTTCGTTATCTCTCCGCACCTCAAGGTTCAGAAAAAAAAAACTTGTAGATTGACGCCTTTGTAGACGCAAGAAATTAGTGCATCAACATCTATCAGTATGCTATTATGGAACTTAAAATGTTGGTAAAGCAATGTTATATTAAGTACTGTATAAATAATATATATATACTACAAATATTCAAAAATAACTTGTATTTTTAAAATTACAACTATACAAAAAATATAGGGTTCAATAAATAAAAAACTTTACATTTGTATATTTACTATAGTAACTCGATTTAACCACTAAGCTAAGAAAACATTGCGCGCTTATTGGCTGATTAACTCAGCGCTTGAATGTCAGATTCAGTAGCTTTAAGGATTTGGAAGTTTTTGCAGGAGAGAAAAAATACTTGAAAATTAGATTTAAAAAAAAAAAACAATAACCTCTGTCAAAGGAAAATCATATTCATAGAGTTAAGAGATATATGTTAAGGGAAGAAACTATACACACTACTATTTACTATTATATGCATCCGAGGAGGTTTCCCCAACACCGAAGAGTCCTCCTCCAGATGATCAGGAAGTCTTCGTTATCTCTCCTCACCTCAAGGTTCAGAAAAAAAACTTGTAGATTGACGCCTTTGTAGACGCAAGAAATTAGTGCATCAACATCTATCAATATGCTATTATGGAACTTAAAATGTTGGTAAAGCAATATTATATTAAGTACTGTAGATTTGGAGATCATTGACAGGAAGAATCCATAGAGAAAGATCAATGTAAGTAAAAACCGATAGGTAGCGCGCTGACATGACAGGAATGTCAGATACCGGAAGTTTGAAGGCGGTTGACGGTATCAGAACATAAAGTCATGGGTACCGAAATGTTTGCCAGACAGTAGACTGCTATAAAGAGATCTAGACTGGGTGTGGAATGAAGAAGCTATGAAAGGAAAAACCGAGCAAGTACTGTACAATAGGATGATAAGTGGCGCTATTCGCCGGCAAAGGGTGAGCGAGATAAACGGTTTAAAAAACGCAGCAGCCCATTATCTTGCCGATAACATTCTTCTCGGTCGACGTGGGCGAAGGCAAGATGAGGAAATGGACGCTGGTGTCCCGCAGGAGGTGGGTTCATCATTGCTGAATCTAATGAGGACTTTGGTAGATCTTTCGTTGTGGCTTTCCTTCATGGTAGACTACACGCTTGAATAGTATATTGATCATAACTACACATGGATATCATAATGGTTATGCTTATTTGTTTAGTGCTGTTTGTAGAGAATTTCAGAGCTTTCTTTGAATAAGATAATGTATGGTAACTTTCTCCAAAATTTGGTATAATACACGCATGCCATATTATCTTGACCATATCTACCCATGGATATCATAATGGTTATGTTTTTTTTTTTGTTTAGTGATGTTTGTAGAGACCTTTAAAACTTTTCTTATGAATATGATAATGGTATGCTATCTCTTAAAAATTTGGTAACCTACACGCATGGAAATTTTCAAGTGTATACTTGTTTTTGTTAGTGTTCAAAACTTCGTAGGTCTCTTGATGTTAACTGTTTCGTGATTTGCTTATATAGACTTGGTAAAATTACACGCATGGATTAAGTTTAAGATTCATTTTGTTAATATTGGTCATGTATAGACAGTTTCGTAGGTCTTTTGTGAAAGTGAACTGTTTGGTGCTTTCATTCCGAATTTAGATATCTCCATCTATGAAGATATTACCAAGTATATGCTTCTTTTTTGTTGATGTTGGTTGTGAACACCTTTGTAGGGTTTTTGAATAAATTAACATTTTGATATCGGTGGAAGGATGGTCTAAACCGTTGGTTTTCGACCACTACGACCCGGGATCGAATCCCGCATTGGGCACTTTTTTCTGATAAAAAAAATGTTCCAATGGCTCCCAATTCTTGCAAAAGTTCAACCTCACCAACTAGTGCAAGTAACCAAACGGGGCTCTGACACATTTGTAATATCAAAAGTTGAACTGCTTTTCACATGTGTAAACTTGTGGTGCACTTACAGTAAAAGCAGTCGCCAACTTCTTCCCACCATGATTATCATGGCCTGTACCCACACGTGTACTAGGGATAATACTAATAATAAAACATTTTGATGTATTTTTCTTCTGTATTTGTCTATTCCCATATCTGGATAATTCAGGATGACGTTATGGTTTAGTGATGGATGTTGATTGACCTTGCGCATCTTATAGAAAGCATAGTGATCATGAAGACTGTCTGTTACAATAAGAGGAATTGCAGAACATCATTGCAAAGAAGAGTCAAAAGATAACGGGACGACTGTGTTATTGTCTGAATCATGTAATGGAAGAGCTCGTAATATTCCTCGGCATTCTCACACGTTAAGTTTACTTGGATAGCACATTCAGGATATGTTGATGTAATTGATGTTTGAATGCGTCGTGTATTTTTTACAGAAATATTGCTTCTTTCTCGATACTCTTTCCTATCTATTTGTCTTTCTCTTCAACAATGGCGATTTATATAGGGTTTTTTTTTTCGATATTTATATATAGGAAAATATCGAATATTATTCTTATTTATGTCTCTCTCTATTGCATATTTTCTCTCGGGAATATTTACATATCTTCCCTAGTATGTAAATCACTCGGGTCCATAAGTGAAGAATGGAAATTTTGAATGAAACTACAGAATGTAACTTTTGAGATACTATTATCTTATTATTCTGGCCTTAACTACCCGTTTGACGATTTTTCAGGATGCCTGAATGACCTGTTTTTTTGGTCGTTGAGGTACAGCTTGCATCACGCTGGCCAACAGCCCGAAACGCGTCTGTGGTTAGCTTTTCTTGATTAATTAAGAATGGGTATTTGGCCAATTCTGGAATAATTAAAAATCAACGAGAATAGTTGATATTTATTTCGATAGATTGCGCAAGACATCAGAAACTTTCAGTTGCACGATAAGGAGATGCCTTTTTTCCTAATTATCTTATTAGTTAGAAATCAATAATGAATCATGCCATTGTTAGATGTTTTAAACACTAGATAATGTATCTAAGATATCTCAAGAAGAAAGAACTTTTTCTAGTGAATCATTCTATTGCGTATTTGTCTGCCCACACACTCACATTATGGAAGATGGTATACTTGAGGTATACGAAGAATTTTGTGAACAAAATTATCAATTACAAAAAAAAAAAAGGAATAAGACACCCCGCAATTCTTTTTATTAATTGATTAAAGAAGCTTTCGGACAAGCCCTTCTTCAGTACAAACTAAAACATATAAAAAGGTAATGGAGAGAGATTATCAATTTTATTTTTTTCTATAAAAAGTTAGTGGTCTGATTAAATGAATTTCTTTCCATTTTGGATTTGATGACCTTTTTTCAATACCTTATGATCTAAACTTAACTGTGTATGATTCACTTCTGGTTAACTCTGTATATTTATTTTACACAAATAAATTACAGGCGTTTATTTTAAATATAATCAATATTATCTCTACAGACCTTACTGCAATGATATGAGTTATTGAATGAGAGGGCTTGGCTCATCAGTAGTGAACCCTCTCAGCGGTTTCGCCAAATTATAAATATCAATATGATGCATTAGAGAGAGAGAAAGAGCGCCATCTGTCATAAGAAAGGTAAACTATTTTTGACGTGTATAATCCCTTTATCATTGCAGTAAGGGTAGTATAAAATTGTTTTAATTAAAAAAGAGTTCAAACGCTGGGAGGGTTTTGATCTGTGATATATTATTACTCTACTCTGTATTATTGATCATCATCTTGTAAACAACAATATACGTATAATCGAATTGTAAAAAGAATAAAATAATTATAGTAGCTTAAAAATAGTGTATCTTTCATTTATCTATATATATATATATAAAGTGCAATTTCTTACAAAATAATTTTCACCATTAATATTTAACAATTAATAGAAACGTATCAAATGGCGACGAAGAATTAACGTAAGTATGGCCACCACTAATTTAAATTATCCAAGGTTTCGTGAAGGTGAAGATCTAAATTGTTATTTGGAACAATTAGAAGAATGTTTTAAATTGAACAAAACATTAGAAGCAGACAAAGTATCTGTGTTATTAACGTCTATTGATGTTAATGTTTATAAGACTTTGCGCGATTTGTTGGTACCCAGAAGGCCAAGTGACCTTAAATATAAAGATTTAGTAGAGGTTTTAACCAACCATTTATATCCAATAAAAAATAAGCACTATGAAAGATATTTATTTCACAAGATTGTACAAAAAGAAAATGAGCCTGTGGGAAAATTTGTTTTGAGGCTTAAATCTCAGGCAGACAAGTGCAAATTTACTGACATAAATGAAAATTTGTGTGATCAATTTGTAAGTGGTTGCTTCGATGAAGCTACGCTTAAAAGGCTGCTAAGTGAACCATTTTTAACGTTTGATAGTGCAATAAATATTGCAAATTCTGTAGAGGCAGCGAAATCACAAGTAAATTTGATGAAAAATCCTGGTCATGATATTGATAAGTTGAAAGCCAGATCTAAAAATTTTAAATTCCCATGTAAATACAATAATCCTTGCAAAATTTGTGGAAAGTCTAACCACGATACGAAGTTATGCAAATTTAAAAATGCTCAATGTTATATTTGCAATAAGAAAGGGCACATTGCTCCAGTATGTTGGAATAAAAAATCGGCCCAAAATTCTGGAATGAATAAACCCAATCAGAATAAATTGAATACTATTCAGTGCAACACATTAGAAAACGCACCAAAAATAATGGTAAACGTTAAAATTGAAGATGCAGACACTATAATGGAGGTTGACACTGGTGCAGACGTGTCTGTAGTTTCAAAGAAATTTTTTCTTACAAATCTCAAAAATGTCACTCTAGAGAAATACAGTGGACATTTGAAAAGTTTTTCAGGAAATATGATACCAGTTTTTGGAAAATGCTTGGTAAATGTTAGTTACAAAAACTATCAGGAAAAACTACCCCTAATTGTGACAGGCCAGTTTAATAACCAAACGCCGCTACTGGGCAGAAATTGGATAAGAATTTTAAAAACTGATTGGCCCAATTGCGTTTTTGATATCTGTAATAATATAAATGTAATTTCAAATTTAGAACTGTTTTTAGAAGTATATAAGAGAGTATTTGAAAATAAAGATTTACCAATTCAGGGCATTAAAGGTTCAATATCATTGAGGCCAAATGCTAAGCCCAAATTTTTTAAATTTAGACCAGTACCCTTTTCCATTAAAGAGAAGATAGACAAAGAACTAGACAGACTTGAAAAAAGTCAAATAATTGAAAAGGTTAATGCTAGTGATTAGTCTACGCCTTTAGTAACGGTAATAAAGTCAAATGGAGAACTACGTTTGTGTGGTGATTTTAAAAATACTTTGAATAATTGCATTGAAGATGAGAAATATCCATTACCTACTATAGAAACTATGTTGGGAAATCTAGGAGGAAACAAGATTTTTACCAAATTGGATCTCTCCTCCGCATATCATCAAATTGAAATGGATGAAACATCAAAAAATCTGCTAGTGGTATCTACCCATAGAGGACTTTACCGATATAATAGATTGCCTTTTGGCATCAGTCCAGCTTCAGCCATTTTCCAGAGGTGTATGGACAGCCTTTTTCATGATGCTCCCAACACGGTGATATACTTAGATGATATTTTCATTGGTTCTAAAGATGAACAAGAACATTACAGAATTTTAAAAATGATCTTCGACAAATTGAAAGAGCTAAATTTCACCCTTAATAAAGAAAAATGCTTATTTTTAAAAAAAGACATTTGTTTTCTAGGTCATATTTTAAATGAAGATGGTGTTAGACCAGATTCAAAGAAATTGGAAGCATTAGAAAGGTGTAAAAAGCCTTTCGACAAAACATCATTGAAGAGTTTTCTAGGGATGTTGAGCTTCTATTCAAAATACATACCTAATATGTCAACCTTGGCTGGTCCTCTTTATCAACTCCTAAAGAAGGACAATCGTTGGAAATGGTCTAGCCAATGCGAAAAGGCATTTCTGAATTTGAAGTTAACTCTATTAAATTCCCAGGCGCTTATTCACTATTCAATGAAGCTTCCATTAACTTTAACCTGTGATGCATCTGCCTATGGCATAAGTGGGGTCTTGTGTCATATTGTGGAAGGGGAAGAGAAGCCAATCACCTTTGTTTCCAGAACATTGTCAAGTGCAGAAGTCAAATACTCTCAGACTGAGAAAGAAGCACTTGCTATTGTGTTTGCAACTTCCAAACTGAGACAATACTTGTTTGGGAGAAAATTTGTGTTAAAGAGTGATCATAAAGCTTTAACGACTGTTTTTGGAAACAAAAGACTTCTTCCGCCTTTAATTGCAAATCGCTTGCATAGGTGGGCTTTAGAGTTGTCAAATTTCGATTTCGATATTAGATATACAAATAAAGATACCATGCTCTGTGCGGATGCATTTTCAAGACTTCCACTTGAGGAAATAAATTCAAGGGAAGACAACATTGATTTGGTGACACATGATATATCATTTTTAAATGTAACTCCATTGGACCACCTCATTATTGAAGAAGAAACCAATAAAGATCCGGTTTTAAATAAGCTCAAGGAATATCTATTAGAAGACCCTCAGTTAGCAAAAAAGGATGAAACAATGAAACCATTCCTTTCAAAATTGGAAAATTTTTCTGTACTGCAGGGATGCATTTTTGTTGATTCTAGGGCAGTGATTCCAAGAACCTGTCAAGATCAAATGTTGAAGTTACTTCATCAAAGTCATATAGGAATCAATCGCATGAAATCTCTAGCCAGATCTTCGGTTTGGTGGCCAAAAATGGATAGTCAAATTGAAGAGTTTGTGAAGGAATGTTCTCCCTGTATGCATCATCAGACAGCTCCTCCCGCTGAGAACACACCTTGGCCCCGGACTAACCAACCGTGGCAGCGAGTTCATGTTGACCATTTCTATTTCAGAGGTGATTGTTATTTATTAGTAGTAGATGCAAATTCAAATTGGATTGAAGTATTTCCAGTTAGAGGTACTACTTCGCAAGAAAATATTAAGCTTCTACGGGAGTGTTTCGCCAGGTATGGATTACCGCAATGCTTAGTGTCTGACAATGGCCCCCCCTTCAATTCGATTGAATTTAAGGAGTTCTTACGGAAAAATAATGTATACCACTTAACCTCGCCAGCATATAATCCCTCGTCTAACGGAATTGCTGAAGTTTCGGTAAGAATAATTAAAAAATCTCTGGAAAAGTCGTTGGAAGAATCTCCAAACTCAAATATGGACTGTATTTTACAAAATGTTCTGTTTAATTATAGAAATACGCCTACCTCTTTAGATAAGCCTCCTGTAGAACGTCTCCTAAGTTATGTGCCTAGAACATTTGTAAATTGCTTGAACTCTGAATTTATCCAGAAGACTTTTGGGAGAAATGAGTGTGGAAGGCGACATTTTCAAGTTGGAGATAAAGTGCTGTTTACAAGAGTAATACAAAATAGGCGCAAATGGTTCAAGGCCCAGGTGATACGACGACTAGGTTACAATGTTTATCTAGTAAAGAACCTAAAAGGCACATTTAAAGTGCATGTCAATCAGATGAGGACAGGTTCAGATAACAAATATGCTGAAGATTCTGATTGGACCTTGGACAACGCTGGAGCAGGACCTCACCGACTGGAACAAGACCCTCAAATTTCCACGTCACCTCCACCTAGGAGATCTACCCGACCTCGATGCCCTCCTTGCCGGTTTTCTCCAACTATGAACAATATAAGGAAGGAGGAATGATCTGTGATATATTATTACTCTACTCTGTATTATTGATCATCATCTTGTAAACAACAATATACGTATAATCGAATTGTAAAAAGAATAAAATAATTATAGTAGCTTAAAAATAGTGTATCTTTCATTTATCTATATATATATATATAAAGTGCAATTTCTTACAAAATAATTTTCACCATTAATATTTAACAATTAATAGAAACGTATCAGGTTTACCACTGATGAGCTAGGTTCTCCTATTATATTATCATTGCAGTAAGGGTAGTATAAAATTGTTTCAATTTCAAAAAGAGTTCAAACCGCTGAGAGGGTTTACCACTGATGAGCTAGGTCCTCCAATTATATTATCATTGCAGTAAGGGTAGTATAAAATTGTTTTAATTAAAAAAAAAAAGACTTCAAACCGATGGGAGGGTTCACCACTGATGAGCTAGGGGTCCTCCTATTATTTTATCATTGCAGTAAGGGTAGTAGAAAATTGTTTTAAATAAAAAAGAGTTCAAACCGCTGGGAGGGTTTACCACTGATGAGCTAGGGGTCCTCCTATTATTTTATCATTGCAGTAAGGGTAGTAGAAAATTGTTTTAATAAAAAAAAGAGTTCAAACCGCTGGGAGAGTTTACCACTGATGAGCTAGGTCCTCCTATTATATTATCATTGCAGTAAGGGTAGTATAGAAAATTGTTTCAATTAAAAAAAGACTTCAAACCTCTGGGAGGGTTTACCACAGATGAGCTAGGTCCTCCTATTATTTTATCATTGCAGTAAGGGTAGTAGAAAATTGTTTTAAATAAAAAAAGAGTTCAAACCTAATTTGCATATGTTCATCTAAAACTATGTGAACAACAATTTTTTTTTCAAGGATTTTTTTTTTAATTAGGGAGAATTATAGTTAGAATTAAAAGGATGAAAAAACATGTTTTTTTTGCATATCCCAACAAACAAAGTATCTACTTACTAGAAACTTGACGTACATTCATTGGACAAAACTTAAATAAGTTGTACTTTTTAACATGTATATTGGGATTTAGACAATAACTCTGAAAGATATTACTGTGATCTTTATTGAAGATACACGAGATAGCCAAGTGTGAACATAGTACACTCATGGACAAAACTTAAGGAAGTTGTACCATTTAACATGTATATCGGGATTCAGACAATAACTCTGAAAGATATTACTGTGATCTTTATTGAAGATACACGAGATAGCCAAGTGTGAACATAGTACACTCATGGACAAAACTTAAGGAAGTTATTCCTTTTAACATGTATATCGGGTTTCAGACAATAACTCTGAAAGATATTACAGTGACCTTTATTGAAGACACACGAGATAACCAAGTGTGTATACACTCATGGACAAAACTTAAGGAATGTGTACCTTTTAACATGTATATCGGGATTCAGACAATAACTCTGAAAGATATTACAGTGACCTTTATTGAATACACACGAGATAACCAAGTGTGTATACACTCATGGACAAAACTTAAGGAATGTATACCTTTTAGCATGTATATCGGGATTCAGACAATAACTCTGAAAGATATTACTGTGACCTTTATTGAAGATACACGAGATAACCAAGTGTGAACATAGTACACTCATGGACAAAACTTAAGGAAGTTATTCCTTTTAACATGTATATCGGGATTCAGACAATTACTCTGAAAGATATTACTGTGACCTTTATTGAAGACACACGAAATAACCAAGTGTGAACATAGTACACTCATGGACAAAACTTAAGGAAGTTATTCCTTTTAACATGTATATCGGGATTCAGACAATAACTCTGAAAGATATTACAGTGACCTTTATTGAAGACACACGAGATAACCAAGTGTTAACATAGTACACTCATGGACAAAACTTAAGGAAGTTATTCCTTTTAACATGTATATCGGGATTCAGACAATAACTCTGAAAGATATTACAGTGACCTTTATTGAAGACACACGAGATAACCAAGTGTGAACATAGTACACTCATGGACAAAACTTAAGAAAGTTATTCCTTTTAACATGTATATCGGGATTCAGACAATAACTCTGAAAGATATTACAGTGACCTTTATTGAAGACACACGAGATAACCAAAAAAAGACGATCGGCGAAATCAATGACTTTCCACTTCCTTAAGTTTTGTCCACGAGTGTACCATCAGAACAGCACAATGCCTTAGTAAAGCGATCTGATAGACTAAACAGGCGGAAACCACGGTAAGGATTCATCTCTGATGAGTCAGATCCTCTCAATATTTTTCCCATTGCAGTAAATACATTAGGAAAATGTCATCTAAAAAAAAAAACGCATGAAAACATAGAAATGTTGCGTTAATGGTTTATATTTAGTGTTATGTAGGAGGGGGATTTGAGAGAGACGAGGAAACAAACAATGTCGTCGTGTCACCATCTGGTGACATGAACTGATTTGTCTGAAATCGGAGAGGTGTCGTAATGTTGGTGACATGTCATCTGTCGCACTCATGGACAAAACTTAAGGAAAGTCTTTGATGTCGCCGGTTATCTGTTTGCTTTTTATGAAGAAGACGGATACAATTTTGTTCACACTTGGTTATCTCGTGTGTCTTCAATAAAGGTCATTGTAAAATTGCCATGGCTGGTGCTGGGACTTAGTCACCTAACTGACCGGATTATTTCTGGAGTGCTGAAACATTCAATGAATAGTGCTTTTGTTTTGCGATATTTTTTATGGTAGATGTAGCTTGAGATAAGGTACAATTTGGATTATATAAAATGAACACAAGGTTGTTGTTGTTGCATATTCCTCAATCACGGAGAAGTAAAGCACCTGCTGTTAGTCTGAAGACCTGGAAGTACCACTCAGTGTGACTTTGCTTATTTTGGTTGGCCGCTCTTGACATGGAGTGCAGGTGCCCTTTGTAGCCGCTCCTATGGAAAACAGACACTACCTGAACACAAGATAATAAGACCAAATCCATATGAATAAATAGTGTGTGACGTTTCGGTAACAGCGTTGTTACCATTAGAGTACTTTTGTCTGATGATGGCAACAACGCTATTACCGAAACTTCACACAATATTTATTCATTTGTTCTTATTACCTTGTGTAGAGATAGCTTGTTTTTATTACTTCTATATACAATAAAATTATAAAACTTAAGTGTAGCCGCGCATCCCGACCTACTATGATTTTCATGGACCTTAGAAGAAGTGTTAAAAACAAGTTCATCAAGGTGTTAGGTAATGGATTAGATGATAATCATGCACGCACGGGTTGCAGTTCTCCCACACCGAGGGTGTGATGGACAATTGCGACAGTTTATTGACAATGATGACGCAACGTCTCCCTAAATGGATGCTGAGATTACATCAGAGATTATACCTCGGGCAGTGGACTGTTCTTGGAAGGTAATCACAGATAGCCTGTGTTACACCTTGTTTATTGGAGTGTATCACAGATAGCCTGTGTTACACCTTGTTTTTTGGAGTGTATCACAGATAGCCTGTGTTACACCTTGTTTTTGTGGAGTGTATCACAGATAACCAGTGTTACACGATGTTTTTTGGAGTGTATCACAGATAGCCAGTGTTACACGATGTTTATTGGAGTGTATCACAGATAACCAGTGTTACACGATGTTTTTTGGAGTGTATCACAGATAGCCAGTGTTACACGATGTTTATTGGAGTGTATCACAGATAGCCAGTGTTACACGATGTTTTTTTTAGAGTGTATCACAGATAGCCTGTGTTCACCTTGTTTTTTGGAGTGTATCACAGATAGCCTGTGTTACACGATGTTTTTTGGAGTGTATCACAGATAGCCTGTGTTACAAGATGTTTTTTGGAGTGTATCACAGATAGCCTGTGTTACACCTTGTTTTTTGGAGTGTATCACAGATAGCCTGTGTTACACGATGTTTTTTGGAGTGTATCACAGATAGCCTGTGTTACACGATGTTTTTTGGAGTGTATCACAGATAGCCTGTGTTACACGATGTTTTTTGGAGTGTATCACAGATAGCCTGTGTTACACGATGTTTATTGGAGTGTATCACAGATAACCAGTGTTACACGATGTTTATTGGAGTGTATCACAGATAGCCTGTGTTACACGATATTTTTTGGAGTGTATCACAGATAACCAGTGTTACACGATATTTATTGGAGTGTACACAGATATCCAGTGTTATACGATGTTTTTAAAGTGTATCACAGATAGCCTGTGTTACACGATGTTTTTTGGAGTGTATCACAGATATCCAGTGTTATACGATGTTTTTAAAGTGTATCACAGATACCCAGTGTTATATGATGTTTTTGGAAGGTTTCGCACATAAATATCCAGTGTTATCAGGCTTTTTGGAGTGTATCACAGATAGCCTGTGTACACGAAGTTTTTTGGAGTGTATCACAGATAACCAGTGTTATAATGGGTGTTGTTGGAGAATATCACAGCGCCAGTGCTGTCAGGCCGTTTTTGGAAGGCATCACAGATTGTCAGTGTTGTCGGATTGGTTTTGTGAGTATCACAGATGGCAGTTTTGTCAGGCTGTTTTGGAAGGCGAACCCTCCTAGCGGTTTCGCCAGTTTAATATACACCAGTACGCTATATTATTGTATTGGGCAATTAAGCTTAATAATACACAACCCGCGATTCAGAAGAATTCTTAATGGAAATATTGAAAAAAAAAGAAAGAATGTATTTGTTTATATAGCTTTCTGGAATTTAGAATAAAAATAATATTAACGTTTTGATATATATAAATAATTATTTTATCGGGTAGAAATTTAACTATAAAAAAAGAAAGGCAAAAACTCTGCGTTATATAAGGGGGGGGGGGCATAGTCCGAAACTTAGGTTTCCAGGTGGGCGTTCTGAAATTTACAAAACTGGTGTTGTGGATTTGTCACCGATTCTGGTTCGCTAGAAGGACGGCTAGTATTATTAGAATTTAAATTATTGGCATCTGTGTCCCTGGTATAGCATACCTACTATACACAGTAAAAAAGGAAATATATAACAAAGAAATTAGATAATAAAAAGGTATATATATTAGATTGAATAATAATATTGGCAAGCAAATCTTTTTATTCAATCAATATATGTGCATTTTTTTAATTAAAAAGGCATATATTGGATTTAAAAAAATCTTTTATTTTACCAATATATGCCTTTATAATTAAAGATTTATTCATGGATTTTTCTATTTTCAAAATATGCATTTTTATTATATCTAATGATTTAAGTATGGATTTTTTTTTCAAAACAAAGAAATATTTACAATTTTATATAGTCGAGGTGGCTTCTCTAGTGACAAAGATTCCTCCATCAGACAATCAGAGAGTATTCGTTAAACTCCCCCCTTACCTTAAGACTGAAGAAAAAACACTTAACGTTCAATAGATAGGTTTGCGTCTATGTTGAAAGAAACACGTTTTTAAAAGATTTTTAAAGTTTAAAAAAATGAAAAAAAAAAAAAAAAAACAGAGAATGGAGGTAAAGAGAGCAACAAACAAAGGGTTGAAGGTTGACTGAACAAAGAAGTTTCATCAACGAGAGAGAGAGAGGAAAGTTCTCTAACAGACGATCATAAATTCCAGCAGAAGACAAAAGACAGCCGACCTTGAGAGAGAGAGAGAGGCGCCCAATCATCGCCAAAATATGTAAATAAGTCGTGGGTTATGTAGATAGAACAGGGTGTAATGACAAGGCGCCCGGTCAATCATTCGCCGCTAGAGGGACGCCTCTAATTAGAGTGTAGGCACGTCACGTGATCGACTGTGACGTAATCCTACCAGCGTCTTTTAAAATATCCAACACTTATTGCCATTATTTAAATTTATGGTATTAGATTTTTATACATATGTAGAAGATGGATGCATATGCAGTACAAGTAATCACAAATTACTATTCACCATGATTATCATATCCTGTTACTACATGTATAGACATGTGATGTATTTATAGTATAAAAGCTGTCACAACCTTCTATATCCACCATTATTATCATGATCTAGCATTGTAGCTATGTAACTTGATAAAGGTTGGCGTGTGATATAAATCTAATTTTATTGGTAGATAAATCAACTTTTCATTCACTATACGCCTTTATATATATAAAGATATGTGTATCTATAATATCAACTTAATTTAAATTATATTTAAGATTTAAATTTTCATTTGATAAACTTTATTATTTACATTTCATATAAAGATATGTAGATATATTTACATTTACATATGTGTATATATTTACATATATATAGATATTAACACAAAGTAATAACGCGCCATCTATACATATAAAATAATAGGATTTAAAAGCGCGAATGTTTCTTTTTTTATGTATAAAATAAACATTCGCGCTTTTAAATCCTATTATTTTATATATAGATATGTAGATAAGTAACATAATTAGAGTAATAACAATACCCTCTCTCTAGGGGGCAGTGATTATCATGAACTGATACTAAATGTATAGGCAAAATGTGTTATAGTTGCAGTCAAAGCATTCACACATCACTACCCACCATGATTATTACAAGCTGGCACTGTATGTGTAAATATGTAATGCACTTGTTATGTAATCCTCACCCTCTATCTACCATGGTTATCATGGCATGGTGCATATGTAGACATGTGATGTACTCACAATACAACCCATCACAATTCTCTATTTATCATGATTATCATGACATTTTACTACCTGTGTATCTCCTCTTGACACGAGAGTAAATAAACAGAACCACATGTTTATAAAGAACAGTGTTCTCATAATTCTCCTATTTACATATTGGCTTCACCAAGCTAGCTCCCGGATAGTTCTAAAATTACAATCGAGATTATTATTACAATCCGGATTTCGCCATATTCTGGTTACGACAGTTGGAAAACGACGAAATACATTTCCTTTCTCGAATTATGGTGTTTAATATAGAATGATTGTATATACACTCATGGGACAAAATTTGAGGAAGTGGAAAGTTTTTGATGTCGTCGGTCGTCTTATTATTGTTTTTTTTTTTTGAAGGAGACAGAGACAATTTTGTTCACATTTGGTTATCTCGTATGTCTTCAATAAAGGTCACTGCAATATTTTTCAGAGTTATTGTCTGAATCCCGAAATATGTACATGCTGAAAGGTACAACTTCCTTAAGTTTTGTCCATTAGTGTAGTAGTATCTCTATGCAAATTGAAATATCTAAAATGAAAATAAAAAGAGACTAAAGAATGTAAACAATTATCAGCCAAATCCTGATCTCTATTTGAAGTGGTTTTTTAAGTTGCGATATTTAGTAGATACTCGTTTTTTCTTTCTTTCATTGTGGCAACGCCGTGTAAACTCAAGGATAGAGAGACATTCGAATGAAGCAAAAAACAACGTCGAAATTCCTCTAACGACACTCAAACCCTATAATTAGCACCTAATTAAAGATGTTTAATTATTCCTTCAGATTAATTAGCTGGCGAATAAACTCAGGTGTATTGGTTGATGATTGAATGACGTAGAGGAGGTTTCACGGTAGATGTAATCAAGAACAAATCCAATTCAGGTAATATTCGCCTCATTTGCATATTTACTCGGATAAATTGCCCCGTGAGTTAGATGAAATATAAAACAAAAAGAGAGAAACAAGATCTTTCTGGTGTGGTAAAATAATAATAATAATATATCGACTGATTATACAACTAATTGCTGATGGCTCGTGCCATCTATCGGAATAAATATTGTAGCAAAGAATTTATTATTTTATTAACAGAGTATCTTTTTTATGTTTATATTTTGCTACTTTCTAAACTTCCCTCATTGCTTATCTTTTGTTTATCATTCATAGTTTGTTCTTGCTTAAATAAATTGCTGTGTAACATCCTGAAGTTTGTCTTTCCTAATTTTCCACGTGGCAATATCAAGGAAAAAATAATTTATTATCATTTCAGAATATATGGACAATGCGACGTACCAGTATTCTTACTTGTCTTCAAAGCTTATGTCAATAGTTCATTTAAAATACCTCTTCCAAGAGTTTTTGCTTCCTTTTCGGTATAAAAGAAAATTCAATATTACAGCGGTATGACAGATAAAACTAACGAAACCGCTTGGAGGGTTCACCACTGATTAGCCAGACCCTCCCATTATATATACATCCCTGCTTTTGCAAGTTAACAAAATCTACAAGAAATCAGGGGGCCACGTTTTTAAAACTTTTTTCTAGCTTTCGGGCTACCATGCCCTCAACAGTAGAACTAGAAGTATAAATTCCAGCTAACTATATGTATAGTTGGAAGTCTAGTTCTCCTGTTGAAGGGCATGTTATCCCGAAAGCTCTAGAGAGATAAAAAAAATAGTTTAAAGAAACCTGTATCTGAGTTTCTTGTTGATTTTTTTATATACACATATAGCTTTAAAAAGGACAGAGTTTGCTTCTCCCATCAAAATAGACCTCAAAGCTAGACGCCATCTAGGCGTCTATGACGTCTATTTTGACGGGAGAAGCAACTTTTATCCTTTTAGATTAATATCCTCCCGGCAAAATATCCATCTATATTTTAGACATATAGCTTTATTAAGACCACCGGTATTATACAGATTCCGTTAGGAGGAGATTAATTGAGTCGCCAAATCCCGTGGTCCTTTTGGACGAGGAAAGCGAAGACTAGAGCGCGGCTGATTCCACACTAGCCTGTTCAGTGATTCGCTAACCATGAAGCATGCACAAAGGAACGTGTGGCCATTGGACATGCGTCGGACCAGGAGGCTGTTGTTAGGTGCTGCGCTGCCTGGAGTATAGGAGCTCAATCTCTTATTTCTTGCTGTGGTGAATCTGTATAAGACTGGTGGTCTTAATAAAGCTTTGTGTGTGTATTATACAGATTGACCACAGAAAGTAAGTATAGATTTTGTTAGATACTCCATAGGGTTCAAAACAGGAAAGTACTGTAAGTTTTCTAATTAATTAGGCGTGAACGATGGGAATAATGAAGGGCGTGAACGATGGACAGAGTATGAATGTAGTTAATTAATTAAGTATTGAGACGTGCCAGCCTGCAGTGGGGCAAGACTTTATCATCCTCATGATTTAGCACACCTCACATTATTATTTGATGGATGAGGAAAAAACATCTTGGCTATACACCTAATTTTAATTTTGTAATAATTTGTTATCAAAATACGAAACTATTATAGACACGTATGAATCTTTTTAAAAATAAACAATTTCTACTGACCTTACTGCAATAAAAAAAATAATAGTTTATTTTTAAAAAGAATCATACGCGTTTATAATAGTTTCGAATTTTGATAACAGATGGCGCGCTAATGCATCATAATATAATCATTTGTGTTAGGTGTTGAATTGAAAGGATTACTACATCCCGATATGTACCAAAATGTAGTAACTAAACGAATTTTATTGAATCATAAAATTTTATTAATATTGACCATATTATATGCAAATTTGTTTATATATGTATTAGAATCCAATATTCATATATATAGTGATTTGCATAAAACCCATCATAAACGTTTTAAAAGATGCGAAGAACTTTTAAACTGTTTTCTTTTGTGCTTGCATATTACTAGCTTGATATCGACACTGAAGCTAATCTCTTTGAAAGTCTATTTTGAATGAACTATAAACATTAAGGAGACACACACATATTAAAGAAATACATATAAATATCATTTTGAAAATAGAGCAATCCATAAATAGATATTTAATTTAAATGGCATATATTGGATCAAAATATCATTTATTTATCAATATATGCCTTTTTAATTAAACATATAAATATATAATATGCTTCGAGCATTGCTCTTCTGCAAACAGCAAATACGTTTATTTTTTAATTTGATTTTTTCTATAACGCTTTTTTATTTATTTAAAGACAGATAGAGTTTTATTTTACACCAAATTATTTTTATAGCTTCAAAAGGTTTTTCCCTTTCGGGATGAGCTTTCAGAGGTTCTCCATGATCTTCGGCTATTACATACTCTAATATTACAATAGGTATAAAGAGATTCTTCGAAAGCTTTTCTTTTACGTTTTGAAGCCCTAAAATAATATTTGATGCAAAAGAAAACTAAATGTCTTTAGATGTTAGATATATTTTAACTCTACTTTTATTTTTCTAAAAATATATATAATTGAGTTATTTATAAAACCTTATATACTGAAATGAATAAAAATTGACTTAGGGATTAAAATGACGAAAAAGCTGAGAAGGTTCACCACTTTTGAGCCATGCCTTCCCTCTTTAAAATTTTATTCGTTGCAGTATAAAGGCTGTAGATAATTTTCGATGATAATTTATTGGTTGGAAGTATGTTTAAAAAAATAATTGTCTAGATATCAACCATTTTTTTATTCAGTTTCCCATGTTTCAGTAATTCGCTGTCTTTTTTATTTATTTCAATTCAAAACGCTATGTCCCCCTAGGGACATTTGCGCTAAATGTACATACAAATATAACAACAAAAATATTCAACATGGAAAGATACACAGAAAGTAACTTGGAAAGATTCATAAATATTATTTACATATAGAGCTATTCTTTGAATTTTATTTACAGTTACATCATTAAATTTAAAAATACAGTGGTACCTCGACATACGAGCGCCCCAACATACGAGTTTTTCGAGATACGAGCCGACGAGCAAGTGATTTTTTTTTGCCTTGAGTTACGAGCGAAATTCGAGATACGAGTTCGGTTCGGTAGTGTTGAAGATATTAATATGTGATTTTAAATGTTTCTTTTTGACCGTTTTGACCTGCTTCGAGATACGAGTAATTCAAGATACGAGCAAGGTTGCGGAACGAATTAAACTCGTATGTCGAGGTACCACTGTATATACATATATACACACATATACACGCATACACCTATATATTGTTTACAACCACAAGATATGTCCCTCACTCTCTCATTCCCCTGAAGAGTGACATCGAGTGTCTCAAACGTCGGGAACGGAATAAAAAATTGGTTAATGTAGGCTGTATGAATATCTTTTAATTATATATACTTATAATTTTTACTAATTACAAAAATTTTCTTACAAAAGTCCAACCTCATCAGCGAGTGCAAGTAACCAATGAGGCTCTGGCACATTTGTAAGTGTAAAGTCAAACCGCTTTTCACATATATATACATGTGGTTCACTTACAGTAAAAGCAACCGCCAACTTTTACCCACCATGATTATCATTGCCTGTATCCCGTGTACTAGGGATTAAAAAAAAGCGGATACAATAAATCTAAAATTTAAAACATATATATAAAGTAGTGTTCAAAATAATTATTATTTTCAGCTATAGATGGCACTAATATTCAAATGTCTTTACTTCTAATTACATATTATCACGAGATGTTCAAATGAAGACAAATTTGTGAGAATTCCCGTAGACGCCTACAAGAATATTAAGTGTGATGGAAGAATGCTACACGTTCGCGTCCCGTTCTTTCTTATTATTTATTGCAGCCGCGGGGGTGTCAAATAATTCTTGTGGGGTCACGTGAGAGGGTTGACCTTAAAGGTACATTGCACCCATACGTTGGATTCTTGGCTCTTTAAATTCCTACTCTTGACTTATCTTTGTTTTAAATTTGAGATTTGTTGCATCCGCTTTTTTATTATCCCTAGTACACGTGGTACAGGCCATGATAATCATGGTGGGTAAAAGTTGGCGACTGCTTTTACCGTAAGTACACCACATGTCTACATATGTGAAAAGCGCCCGACTTTTGCACTTACAAATGTGACAGAGCTACATTTGGTTACTTGCACTCGCTGATGGGGTTGGACTTTTGCAAGAATGGGGGGCCATTTGAGCATTTTTTTTATTAGAAAAAAAGTGACCAATGCGGGATTCGATCCTGGGTTGTAAACCAACGGTTTAGATCACTCGTCCACCGAACCCCGGTACGTAACAATTCTTCCCAAGGAGTGTTCCTACGTAAGAATAGGAACATGTTATTTCTGAATGTACATGGGTTACACAAGGTTTGGACTGAGACAACATTAGATGTCTACGTAATGTGCTGAAAACCGCACTTGTAAGACATTAAAGCATTTGGATTTACTGATTATATATATACATACTGATGAACAAAACTTAAGGAAGTTGTATATACCTTTTACCATGTTTTTTTTGGGGGATTCAGACAATAACTTTGAAAGCTATTACAGTGACCTTTATTGGAGACACACGAGATAACCAAGTGTGAACA
Source organism: Cordylochernes scorpioides (assembly GCA_030710605.1). NCBI lineage: Eukaryota > Metazoa > Arthropoda > Arachnida > Pseudoscorpiones > Chernetidae > Cordylochernes > Cordylochernes scorpioides. The sequence goes on from CP092870.1 coordinate 95,974,243, forward strand.
TAATTGCCTCTGTCTCCTTAAAAAAATATTTAAAAAAATAGACGACTGGCGAAATCAAAGATTTTCCACTTCCTTAAGTTTTGTCTATGAGTGTATGAAATAGAGAGTTGACACAATATATACAGCATTTTTTATTTTTCACTTGTCAATAGAGTTTAGGAAACCAGGAAGAAAGACACCTAAAGGGCAGAAATTCCCGAAAACTCGGCTAAATAAAAAATCCTACAAGAGAAATTCTTCACCTCATGATTTTGTTCTTTTGATAATAAACTGCTCTCACCAGGTTATATTCAACTTATGATAAAGAATGGTTGATCTAAAAAAAAAAAGGCCATTCCTCCTTAAATCTTGTTTGCTTGTACACGTCAATAATGTAGCTTATGCATTTTTTTGCGTATTCCTAGTATACGTGGTACAAGCCATAATAATCATGGTGGGTAGAAGTAGGTGACTGCTTTTACTGTAAGTTCACCACATGTCTACACATGTGAAAAGCAGGAGATGATGATGCATAGTCAGCAGTAGACGCCCAGCTTCATATTTAACGTTCACCACGGAGGATGGTACTTAGGTAGACGGTACTTATGTAACTTGACGTGTGCAGGGACCCTGGCGCGAGGGCGATGGAGGCGGACGAGGACGCTTGCAGCCAGTGTAGTGACGACTTCATCACCCTCGACATCTTCATCCCGGAGCTGCAGCTTCAGGTGGGTGTCTTTCAGTAGATCTCTTCAGGACTTCGGCAGACAGTTCTTCAAGACTTCCCCCTAAGTAGATACACCCATAGACAAAACTTAAGAAATTATAAAATCTTTGATGTCTGTTTTTTTATTTTTATTAAGAAGACAGTTAATTATGTTCACACTTGGTTATCTAGAGTGTCTTCAATAAAAGTCATTGTAATATCTTTCAGAGTTATTGTCTAAATCCCGATATGCATACTAAAAGGTACAACTTCCTTAAGTTTTGTCCATGAGTGTATTTCGTTCATACCGAACTTGATCATATTGTAACAAAGTATTTATTAATTTTATTATTTTTATTAACAGAGTGGTCATTTTTATGTTTATATTTTGCTACTCTGTAAATTTCCCTCGTGGCTTATCTTTTGTTTACCATTCATAGTTTGTCCTTGCCTGAAATAAATTTTGTTCCCTCCTGAAATTTTTGTCTTCCCTAATTTTCCACGTGGCAATATCGTTGGTTCTTCCTGAACTTCACTCAATTTCTGGAACCTATAAAACGTCAGTTGATTCTTGATTCCTCCAGGAGAGCGAGGTTAAGATATAGTGTTCTTAAACACAAAAATTGAAGATCGCCAGTTTTTAAAGAATTTCACACTCTATATCTGATTCTAATGAGCTTATAATTGATATCTGATCTTTTCAGGACTTCGGTAAATGTCTAGTTCTTTTAAGGATTTCAATAAATGTCTTTTGTCCCTTCAGAGAGTTTCAATACATTTCTATTTATTTCACGATTTCAGCATCTCTTTGATTCATATTTAGAACTTCAATTAATTTATAGTTCTTTCACGATTTCAGTATATCTTTGGACAATTTAAACAATTTTATTGATTATTTTTATCAAATTTTACAAAGGAGAAAAAATAAAAGAGTAAGAGGGCATATAAAGTGTAGGGGAATATATATACAAATGTCTTCAGCAAGGAAGGCTTCCCCACCTTGAGAGAGTCCTCCTCCAGACAAGGTCTTCACTCCTCAGTTCCGCGCCGTGGAAGTACCTATAGATGCGCGTCTTGGCAGACGCCAGGATGGTCAGGGCGTCATCGTCTAGTAAATCTTTGGATCCTTAAGAGTTACAATACATTTCTAGTTCTTCCAGGATATCAGTAAAAATCTTGCTTCTGAACACGGAATTTGAGATTGATAGGATCTCAGCAATTCTCTAACCCTTTATTCACACATGGATGACCGCTCTCACTTTGGTCTCAAAAGCAATTAAAATGTATAAAAATCATAGAATTTATTAAAATAAATTGATATAATATTAATTCATATATTCTAAAATATAGAATTATATATATTTTTTTTTAAATTCACTAATTCTCAATCTGAACAGCACCACCGACGATGAGTGTCATGATTTTTAATTAATGAAATCGCGTTTCAAAAAAATAATTGTGAATATGAATTAATTCTTCACAATAAAAATATTATTTTTTTCTAAAAAATAAATAACAAATTGTAATAATAAATCTTAAACGCCTTAAAGATTCACAAATTAAATATCTAAGCGTTAAATTGTGTTTAGAGAAAAAAAATGCAATAAATTATTTCACATTAACAAATTTCGTCTTCAATAAAAAATGTAGAAAATGACTAATATATAAGTGATCACGATATGGCAATTTGAATTATTATTTTTTTCTTCTTTCACAGAACAACTGGTAATTTCTTTTATTCAATTTGACTTTGACTTCCCTATTAAATATTCATTGGAACAAATCTCTGCCCCCATTCATAGAGGTAATTCAGTTAGCAGTTTTTTATTTTTCTGTTTCCGATATTTTTTTTATGTCCATTTTTTTTTTAAAGCGACTTAATGCTCTTCTTGAAATACAAATCGTACATTGCCCTTCCGTGTTTATTGTTTTCCTTCTGTAATAACTCAATATTTTTTACTTGAAATCTCTCTTTTTAACATTTTTACATGTTGGTCATTTATGCGAATTTGCTGATATTTGTGACGTAGAAAATTAGGAAAAACAAACTTCAGGATGACAATTTATTTAAAAAAGGATAGCTAACATTTATAAAGTACAAAGAGAAGCCATATGGGAAGTTTACAGAATAGCAAAAAATAAATATTAAAATTAATTTTCATAATAAAATATATATTTTGACACATTATTTTTCAAACTTGTATAAATAGCTTTTCTTCTCACTCTTTGATTTTTATTAAATACTAGGCGAATGACCCGGCTTCGCCCGAGAAATTCCTTGGGTGCAATTTCCTTCATACTAAAAGTATATCAATAATAAACATTAGAAGTGCCATAGAATAGCAATACAGAAGTAACACATAAACTACAGGAAAAAAGTGTGTGATGGCAAAAATTGTATTGTATTAGTGTTTAGGTATTTGATTTAATTAATATAGTTGATATATTAATATATATTTATATTATATATAATATAAATGAGTTTTAAAAATTGTTTTAAAAAATGCATCGGCCGAGAATCGAACCCGGGCCGCCCTCGTGGCAGGCGAGAATTCTACCACTGAACCACCGATGCTTTAAAAAAATGGCCATATTTAGGTATTCATTCCATTCCGGATTAGTCCGCGTAAAAAAAAGTTCTTCAAATGAAAAAAAGAAATAGCCAAAAATACTAATCAAAATGCAGCCGAAAATTTTCCTCAGGTTTATAAAAAGCGACATGCAAAATTTGGTACCAATTGGTTCAGTAGTTTTTGAGTTTATCGCGAAACAGACAGACATAAATGGACTTTTATATATATAGAGATAATTATAAGACATTAAAATAAATTATTTAGATTTTTTCAAAATAAAACAACACCTTTGACTGTAATTACTGCGATGGAAAATATTGGACGAACTTGGCTCATCAGTGGTAAACCCTCCCAGCGGTTTCGCCAATTTAATTCTCCAAATAGCTCTAATATTGTACTCCATATATATCCGAAACTGTAGGAGAATTCTTGGCTAAGTTATTTATATAAACCATAGATTACAATTTTCTAGGAAATACAGGGCATAAATACATATATTTGCATAGAACCTCGAGTGGTATGACGAATTAAATTGGTGAAGATACTTGGAGGATTCACCATTGATGAGCCAGACCCTTCCAATATATTTACATAGCAGTAAAGACATATGAAAAATCGTTTTATTTGAAAAAAAAAATTAGGGCTAAAATTGTATTATTTTCATATAAATAAGGATGGTGTGCAAATACCGTAAACTTGAGCTTATCGATTTATTGAAAAAAAAATCCTACCGAAAGAGTTACCTAAATACACACTAGATTGTATGGAATATGATAATTTTGGAGGTATTTAACAGGAACTTTCAATTCCATGTTTCTGTATATAAATGTCGGTAACACAGAGAGCGATTTGTATTACCAATTATATATATTTGCATCCACAAAGACTTTACATATATACATATTTACATTTGGAGATATCGTGCTACTGCGATATTACCTTTCACAAGTTCCCCGTTAGTCCCCCATCTGTTTTCAGGGTTTACTGAAAGCCTTTTACAGTACCGTAATATAGCTCACATCACAGTCCCACTGTCCCTACCTCATGCTTCTTCTCCACGGAGCGGAAGGGTTGGAATTCTTGGGATTTTAATGTATATACACTCATAGAGAAAACTTAAGGAAGTTGTACCTTTTAGCATGTATATCGTAATTCAGACAATAACTCTGAAATATATTACAGTGACCTTTATTGAAGACATACGTGATAACCAAGTGCGAACAAAATTGTCTCTGTCTCCTTAAAAAACAAAACAGACAATTGGCGACACATCAAAGACTTTCCAATTCCTTACGTTTTGTCCATGAGTGTATATATTTGATAAAAAAGACATCCTCGATGTGTTAAGAACAAATTGCTATTTTAGATTTCAGCCATTTTTGGTCCAGTTGTAGATTTACATATTTCCTCCCAGAAAGTTGCATCTCTCGACCATTTATTTCCCTGTCTGACTTCCTGTACATACCCTGGCGTCACTTCCTCGAAATACATTTTAATTTGCATATCGTTGCGTCCAATTGGCCATGACACTATGGTAATATATATCCTTAGCAGTATACAGAAAAAAAATTCGAATCAATTTGATAATCGTATCATATCATCAATGTAGAAATGGATACAACTCTGAGATTGGTGCTGTTAATGGTACAATGCTATTGACTTAACGCTTAGCAAAGTTTGCTTTTGAGCATTGCGTACAAAAGAGCGTTTCAAAAGTACCTGTTTACTGATTCTATAATCTAAAATCTCCGTGATAAATCTAGACTGTAGATTGTAAAATAGTAAAGACACCCGTGTCGACAGCCTGCTGTCCCAGATATTTGCACTGAGAGATTTTCGCCCTATCTAGACAAGTTCTTATTACAATTCAGACAATCCCGGCAATGGTAGACCAATGTATCAACAAGCACTAGACTGACCATCCAGTAAAAGCATAGCTTAGAGCGTGAGAGATGGGTTAATGTAGTTCAAATATAATGATGAAAGAAGTTGCAATGTGTTTTGTCTTATGTTGTTGTGTTGATTAATATGGGGGTAAAGAAAACATCAAAATGGGAATAATAGTTTGTAAAATAAGTGTTGATCTCTTCTATCCAACCTTTTTGCTTCCAACTTTAGGATCGTCAATAGTTTTCTATCATTCTGCTGAAAACAATTTCTGTAAATAGTGATAAAATATTCACTTCTTCTGGTGTTTTCCAATATTGGTCTTGCATTCTAGGTTCTCATCTTCACTGCTTTGTTGAACGATATCAAATTCGGTCTAGAGAAACCGTAAAATTACTAAGGTGTCTAATAGATGAGCGCACAAAACAAAATGTTTTAAATAACACAGAAAAGCGCACAAAAGTAAAAAGTAAATAAACACATGATAAATTATATTCAAACTAGTACTTAGAGTTTATCCCTGCGTTGTTGGGAACGTACCGCAATCCACAGCTAAGCGAGGGGAGAAGCATGCTCAAAAAACCAAAGCAAGAGGGCATTCTAACGTTTCTAAACGACTCCTTCAGAAAAAAAGTGCATGAGATGACCGTTGAGTATGTACAAAGATGGCTGCCTTTGCTCAATCAGGTAGCATAGAAGATCTGTTCGTACATAACAAAAAACATGTTTCTGAGTTAACTGAAGTGCTCTAAAATGTTTGTGTTTGTCAAATAAGTTGACAGCTTTATTAGAGAGGTTTGTTTGCCGACGGTCTGGGAATCTCTCTCCTCTTCCATCTTCTCTCACATGGTCAAACAACCCCATCTACCAAGCAAATATAGAAGAGTGTGGCAATATCCCGTTGGTCTCCACGTTCCTGCCAGGTTTAGAGAGACCGTTCCAGCCCTAACTAACAAGACAGACCTAAGTATCAATCTCTGATTACTTCCGTCATGTTAGAAACCAGGAAAATCGTCCGTCTCGCCCAAACTTTTCTGGGGAATCTTCACCACCAAAACTTCCGGTTTCCTGCACGCGGAGACACTTGGTTCCATCTGATTGGTTCTTGAATATCGCCGTTATCGACATTGTCTATTCCAGGCGTCTCGCCTCTTGTCCCACATGGGCGCTGCCGCTTCCTTAGTAACTGTCATTGATTTCTTTGGCATGATTTTGACGATGTTCCATCTTCGGAGACCATCCCAAGGCAATGATTTTGACGATGTTCCATCTTCGGAGACCATCTCAAGGCAATGATTTTGATGATGTTCCATATTCGGAGACCATCTCAAGGCAATGATTTTGATGATGTTCCATATTCGGAGACCATCTCAAGGCAATAATTTGACGATTTTTCTGAGTATTTGTCATTGATATCTTCCGAGACCATCCCAAGGCAATGATTTTGATGATGTTCCATCTTCCGAGACCATCTCAAGGCAATGATTTTGACGATGATCCATCTTCGACGACCATCCCAAGGCAATGGTTTTGAAGATAATCCATATTTAGTTATCTGATTCCTTCGGTGATCATATTCCGCGGCCATATCCCAAGGCAATGATTTTGACGATAATTCTTATTAGCATTTGTCGTTAAATTCTTCGGCGACCATTCCAAGGAAATGATTTTGATAATAATAATTATTAGAATTTGTCATTGATTCCTTCGTAGACCATCCCAAGGCAATGGTTTTGACGATTTTTCTTAGTATTTGTCATGGATATCTTCGGAGACCATCCCAAGGCAATAGTTTTGACGATGATCCATCTTCGGTGACCATCCAAAGGCAATGATTTTGACGATGTTCCATAATCGGTGACCATCCCAAGGCAATGATTTTGACAATAATTCTTCTTAGTATCTGTCATTGATTCCTTTGGCGATCATCCTAAGGCAATGATTTTGAAGATATTCATCTTTAGTATCTGCCATTGATTTTCCTTCGGCGACCATCCCAAGGCAATGATTCTTCCTTTGGATCTGCCCTCGATCTCTTCCCTATCTGGCCTACAGCGATGATCTTGTCTCTGGAACATCTTCAGAATCTACTATCAGATATCTCTTCGTCAGCCAGCCCAGGACAATAATGTTGGCGATGATTTCTTCCTCCTTTAGATCTTTCATAGGTTTCTTCCGCATCCATCCCAAGGCAATCATTAAGTAAGGGAGCATGCTCACGGTCTGTCAGCTTAGTATTTTCGCCAAAATCTTCTAATGAATGCAGTGGCAATTACGCCAGCTCTGATATAATCTTCAATTTAGCCGATAGCCTTTGACCCAAGCGATGATTCCATGTCGTGCAGCTGGTGACCCGACCGTATGCTCTTCCTCTGATCTGGTGATATATGGAAATAGATTTGTTGTAAATATGCAAAAATGTAATTATAATTTTTTTTTAATCAGCATAATCATATTTAACATAGAATTATAACAGCCCAAAAACAAGTATTTTAGCTATATATATATACCTTTTTTTCTTAATAGAATATACTCATTTTTGGAGGCTGTTTTAATTATGTTATATATATATATATGATTGAACTGATAATGTTTAAAAATTATATATAGATTGAAAAATTGAGAAAATACAAAATATATATATTACTAGTATCTTAAGAAAAAGACATCTCCTGATCGTAAAACTAAAAGTTTCTTGATGGCTTGCGCCATCTATTGGAATAAATATTAACTAATCGTTGATTTTTTAATTATTTCAGAATTGACCAAAAATACCTATCCTTGATTAATGAAGAAAAGCTAACCCCCCCACGTATTAAAATAAAACCAAAGTAGATATAAATAAGAATCTGACCCATATGCAAAAAGCATTTTAAAGAATGTCAAAATATCAAATTTGCATATCTAAGAAGACATCCTTCATGTCAAAGATGACATCAACAACCTGGTATGTCTTATCTTCGCGATGGCCCATTTCTACACAGAATGTGGGAAACTAAAAATTTTAAAAAATAAATATTTAAATGGAAGTTGTTTCGAAATTCGTTGACACGTGTCTGCACAATTTGTTTAACAAATCTACTTTCTCCTTTAATTTATAGCGTGTGTGCAAACCCTTCTGTGAATTTATATTTACAGATTATTTATTTTTGACCAGAAATATTTCACAACTTTACCACTTTTTGTGCGTATCAGGGTGAAATAAATGTTTATTTAATTTTAATCATTTATTTTATTGCAAAATATTATTATATATCCCTTTCTTAAATTTTAAAAAAATTGTTTTAATTCTATTTCTTCTTTTTTTCTTCGGTTTCTCTATTCTTATTCTTGAGCAGGTCCTGGTTTTGAGTGTGTATGGCATCATACTTCTCTATCATAAGTTCTTCTCTTTATTTCTTTATAACTTCCAATCCAGTCCATCAGACCAATTCTTCTTCAGTTTCTTCTGTTCTTGACCATGTCCTGGTCTCCAAAGTTGCCATACTTATCTCAGAGCTATTTGATACACAGTGACCTTTATTGAAGACACACGAGATAACCAAGTGTGAACAAAATGATCTCTGTCTTCTTGAAAAACAGAAGACCGGCGATATCAAAGACTTTCCACTTAAGTTTTGTTCATGAGTGTATTTTCTTCATTCCTCTGTTCTTCTTGCGAGTTAGGTTAGCTGTTTGAAGAAAGGGGCAACTCTAGATTACAGAATTCGGCCAGTTACTTCCAATCAAACGGGTTAAAACTCCCACGTTGTCTTTTTTCAAATTCCTCTCTCTTCTTGAGAGTTAGATTGGCTTTTTGAAGAATAAGAATGCTCTGGATCATAGATCATGGGCAAGACTTAAGGTTGTGGAAAGTCTTTGTTGTCATAGGTCATCTATTTTTTTAAGGATTCAGAGACAAAATTGCTCACACTTTTTTATCTCATTTTCTTCAATAAAGGTCACTGTAATAACTTTCAGAGTTATTGTCTGAATCCCGATATACATTCTAAAAGGTACAACTTCCTTTAAGTTTTGTCCATGAGGGAATATGACCAAAAATAGTTAGAAACACTCAAACAAACAGTAGATTAAGCATCTTGACACCTATCCGAGTGTATCTAAAGCTTTAAAAAATTGTCATAAAGATATTTTTAAAACATAATTTCCAACATTAACTCGTGTTTCCTCCTTTACTAAAAAAAGGTAAGTATCGTGATATCGTACACCATATTGAGAATGACCTTTAGAAGATTTTGGTTCAGGGTTACGCACCCACAAAAAAGTTGTAGGTCATTAACATAGTTTTTTAGATGTTGAAATGCCAGAAGTTGAGCAGAGAGGTCGTGTACAGTACTTATCATGATTGATGCCGCTTATACAGCGTCACAGCACAGTTGTCTATAGAAAACTCCTTTATACCCGCACACACCGCATCATTCTTCTGGGAATGCCGCATTCAGTCCCAATATTTTATTTAAATATCTCAATTTTAAGGAGAATTCAGTGCTTAGGTAACATTAACAGATCAAGAAGTAATATGCCCCGTATTATAAGATAGTTTAATGAAACAGATGGGTGTGCGAAACCTCTTTTATTGTCGTTTTTATTTCACCTAAAATCATAGAGCAGCTCTCAATCAATGGATAGTTTACGGAAACAACAAACTTTAAGAATACATTTACAGCTAGAAATCGTCATTACCTGAAATTACAGTAAAAATATCTATTAAATTTATAAGACAATAACGCGTCTATATATATATATATATATATACCAGGTCTATTAGTATGAAACGCGAAAAATTTTCAGTGAATTCAAAAGTTCACCAATTCCATACAACAAAAGATTTTTTTATTCAAAGTAATTGCCCTGATTGGCTATACACTCGGACCACCTTTCAGGCAATTTTCGAATTCCTTGTCTGAAAAATTCTATTCCTTTTGAGTCGAACCAGTCAACAAGCCATTTTCAGAGTATGTCTGAGTTCGAAAATTCCTGGTTTTTTAGGGCGTGTTCTAAAGATGTGAAAAGGTGGTAGTCCGACGGCGCTAAGTCTGGTGAGTACGGCGGGTGGGGTAAGAGTTCCCAGCCCAAGTCTTTTATGGTGTTTTTGACCACTGTAGCGTTGTGGGCTGGAGCGTTGTCATGCTGCAGTATCAGTTTGTTGTGCTTTTCACGCAATTCCGGTCTTTTTTCATTCAATGCCTCTCTCAAACTGTGCATTTGTTGTTCGTAGCGACTAGTATTGACCGTTTCGCCAGGTTTCAGGAGTTTGAAATATACTACGCCGGTCTGGTCCCACCATACGCAAAGCATTGCCTTTTTTCCTAAGCGATTGGGCCTAGGCTTCCGTTCTGGAAATTGGCCGAGCAGGCCCCACGACTTTTGGCGCATAGGATTGCTGAAGTGGATCGATTTCTCATCAGAAGTTACGATTCGGTGCAAAAATGACTTCTTTTCATGCCTGGCGAGCAGCCCTTCGCAGGTTACCAGACGCCGTTCTTGCTGCCTTTCGCTCAACTCGTAGGGGACCTATCTGGAAAGCTTTTGGGTCATTCTGAGGCTGTTTAAACGTAGGGAAACAGAACCTTGAGACACCTGGAGCTGTTTCGCGAGTTTCTCCTGCGTTCGGGTACTGTCGTCATCCAACAAAGCTTGCAGTTCAGCGTCCACGAACTTTTGGTGCGGTTTTCCACGTGGTTCATTATTAAGTTCGAAATCGCCACTTTGCAATTTTTTAAACCACCTGTAACACTGTGATTTGCTCAGAGCGTGGTCGCCGTGAACTTCCTCGAGCATTCGGTGGGCTTCAGTGGCACTTTTCTTCCAGTTGAAGGCGAACAACAAAACTTCCCGCAAATGGGCACTTTTTGGCTCGGAAATCGCCATTTTCCACGGGCTCCAGAAATTTTCCTCGATTTGAATTTTTCTAAAACTGCACACGTGCTGATGCCACATGAGTCAAAAAACAAAACGCCTTCAACAGCGCCACCGTCGGCACAAATAAAGTTGCACAGCGCCCTCTGGCGGACATTTTCGCGTTTCATACTAATAGACCTGGTATATATATATATATATATATAAATGAAGACATTAACCACGAATGTTTCTTTTATACTTAAAACAAACTTTTATACTATCCTTACTGGGATAAAAAAAAAACAGTAGGAGGGCTTGGCTCATCAGTGGTGAACACTCTCAGCGGTTTCGCCAAATTTTTGTTTGTATTTAGCCTGTACATTGCAGTAAGGTCTGTAGATACAATTTTAAGATTTATGTTAAAAGAAACATATTGCTAAAGAAACTTATCTACGGAAGGATCTTTGATTTATTTATTTGAGCACAGAGAGGATTAAAAATATTTGTTATTTACATATAGTAAGTCAAATATTATGTAAATATAGGTTTGAATAAATAAACAGATTATTTTTATTTATATATATGTGTCCTTTGTATACTTACTGATATATTGATTTTATATATGGTTATTTTTTTTTTTTTTCTATATTCCCAATATCATTTTTTTAAAAATTACATACACATCGCTGACTTTGAACTTTGAAGAGAGAGGGAGAAAAATCATAGATGCTATCTAGCTGTTTTTTTATTAAAAGAAAGAAAAAATAGAGAGAGAGAAAAGGGAGAAAAGTTAAAAATAAATAGAAAATTCGAAAGTCCGAAACGTCATCCAAAGAAACAAAAAGACTTCGCTACGGCACGTGGACCACCGACGACCTTGGTCTCAGACGATCGCGCTGAAAGATAAACAGAAGATTTCCTTCCGCCCTCTTCTACAATCTTTTTACCGTTTTTTTTTTTAACATAATATTTCCCCGTACACCCGTTGACTTTTAACTCTGTCTCCCCCAGCGTTATCTATGATGTAATTCTGTGTTTCCAGGTCTAATATTGAGATGGTAGCTACACCGTAGATATATCTCTGTGTATGGGAAACTTCAGGGACCAGATATTCTCAAAATATATATATAGAAATTTGCATAAGAAAGATTAGATTGAGCGTTAATTTATAGGTTGTCAAAGAATACATCACAACATTCTTTGTATTTTTTAAAGAACCCATCGCTCCATATTTACACATAGGTCTTGTAATTTGCATAAGAGCGAGTAGATTGAGCGTTAATTTATAGGTTGTCAAAGAATACATATATCACAACATTCTTTCTATTTTTTTTAAGGAACCCATCGCTCCATATTTACACATAGGTCTTGTAATTTGCATAGTTGTCCCCAGCTGAGAATTCCGACGACAAAGTTTGTATCGACACGACAAAATAAATCATGATTCAGCTGAAATTATTTAACAATGGAATATTCTTTTCTCTTTCTTTTGACGGTAGAAGTGAATTCCTGAACATAACAATGGGTCTACTTTCTTCATTGTTGACAAGTAGGACAAGATTCCGACACTTGTCACCCACTAAATACCTACGTTTGTACACGGCTTGTCTGGCGTCACAAAGTGGAACGATACAGAGAAGATCAATTTATCATATTATGTATGGACACGTATTTCTAAAATCTCAAATGGATGGAATAATGGTCAACATTAATGAAAATTATATTATAATGCATTAGCGCGCCATCTGTTATCAAAATACGAAACTATTTTAGACGCGTATAATTCTTTTAAAGCAGTAGAAATTGTTTTATTTTTAAAAGAATCATACACGTCTAAAATTGTTTCGTATTTTGACTAATGAAAATCTTCGAAATCTTTATTCTTCTGTAGTTATCCAGCATTTTTCTGTCCACATTTTTTTTATAAACCTTATTTGCATAATGGAGTATCGAATATATATGAAATGTACGACACACTGTGATAAATCTCCAACTTCATCCTAATATGGAGATGGACATTCACCTCCTATTGAAGTTTGAAATGGCTTTCTATAGGTGGATGAACTTACTACTAAGTCAACAGTATGGGAAAATCATCGCTTTATTTTCTCACGAAAATCCTCAATGAATAGGACAACTGGATCAAGACGACATCTTACTGTCATACTGGTGATCGTTCGTCTTGTTGGAGACACTCTGATTGAGGAAGAATGCCAGTCGATCTGAAATAATAAATTTGACAAGAATCGTAAAGTGTTCAAGTTATTAAATAATCTGTGAATCTACAATTTGATATCTGCTGCTAGAGGGAATTAATGTGTCCAATATTTCAATATTTCGAAATAATTTACCCGATGATGATAAAAAAAAATCATTGGTGGAAATTTGCCAGGAGGAAATTTTATATATATACAGGGTGATCCAAAAGTCCCGCACAACTTTAAAAATTAATAACTCCGCGAATATTTGCGCTAGAGCAATGCGGTAAACACCATTGTGTTCAGGATGCAATGGGATTTTTTATGGCAAATAATGAAAAATTCGAAATTGATTTTAGTTACAATTTTATTCGCCAGATGGCGCTCTACCAGAATCAGAGATTCAGCGGCCAAATTGTTTGATAAATTGAAAAATATAACTGATCGACACGTATTTTTCCTTTTTGAATACCAGGAAAGAACCCTAATAATATCAAATAATAAATTAATAAAACACCACTTCGCCAAAAGTATGAAGAATTGGTTAACGATTTTCAAATACAATCAGAGATATGTAAAATAGGTAAATGCAAATTAAAACATGTAGCAAAAATATTTATATTTTATATGGGGTTTTGTGAAATAGATTGAATGTTTGAAAAACACTGCTGATATCAATACACGAATTTTTGAAATGTTAATATAGTACCAAAAATTATGATGGCACCATTAATAGGATTTCTTGCTCTAAGAAATGTGTAGTTTCTTGACTGATTGGCGACCCTTGACTATTTAACTGGATATTTGTCATGATCCAACAAATGAAATATAGAGGGGAGTGACAAATATATTTGTCGTACTTTATTCCAAATATCCTATGGGCTTGTCAAATGTTATCATTGTTTATTATACTGTACACAATTTTAAGAAATGTGTCCCCTCAAATAAAAATAATTTTTAAATCGACCTTTTGCGTTGAAAAACGTGGTAGTAAAATCATTTTGTATTATTTTTTTTTTCACAAAATTTCTAAAGTTATTGGTGTACAGAAAATATTCCTTATGCTATTTCCTCTAATGAGCGAAAAGCGAAAACTAAACATAAGGGTAAAAATTGTGTGTACCAGTGTTATTCGAGAAGTTATAACACTCTGGTTTGCACGACATAATATTTGAGCAAATGACAAACAAAATATTACTGTTCACAAAAAAAAAAGAGTCAAGATGTGAGGACAGCATTTATTATCCCCATATCCCAACACAAGAGATGCAAAATATTGGTAGATAATATAATACATGGCGGCTTATATAACACATGAGGTAACTGCCTTCTCTCCTGTGTTAGGTCACAATCCTTGCTCAATGTGGCACCCTTCATTCTCAATCACCGCCTGCAGACGATAAATGAAAGAATGGACAGCATTAAATAACATATCTGTTGAAATTGATAAAACGTGCCATCTGATAGAAGCCTTCAACATGGCCAATGTGGTAGGCCAGCATCGATAAACACGCGACTTAATGTACCCCCATAACCAAAAATCGCAAGGCGTCAAGTCTGGTGATCTTGGTGGCCACTGGTATATAATGTGGCGACTTATCACACGATTTTCACAGAACGTATCCTTCAGCAATTGTTTGGCACCTCGGGAGATATGAGTAGGTCCTCCATCTTTCATGAATGTTATTTCGCTTAGTGCTTTTGCCCTGCAATATGGGAATACCCTTTTCTCTCAAGGGTTGAACATAACGTTCATCAGTTACAAAAACGGTTTTAAAAGTTCTTCCATTGATTTTTCAAAGAAAAATGGCCCAATAATAAAAGAAGTGAACCCACACAAAACTGTAACTCTAGGCTGGTAAAGTGGCATTTCTGTAAAAATCCAAGGGTTTTCTGTTGCCCAAATGCGGCTGTTTTGAATGTTAAATTCTCCGTTTAGAGAAAAGTGAGCATCATCTGTCCACAGAACATTCGACAGCCAGTTTTCATCAATATCAATTTGCCGGAAACCCATGCAGCGAATTCTTGACGCATCTCAAAATCGCCAATTTCAGCTCGTGAAATCTTTGAATTTTGTATGGGTACACACAATAGAGACATTAAGTGAAGCGTCTTCGGATATCACAATCATACTCGGCGAATTTAACTCCAAAAGTTCAATTTGGGGATCACCTGTCCAGGATAACAAAGGTCAGCAGGTTGAGGACATGCTAACCGACCTCGACATTACACCGTTAAATAACGGAGAGAACACCTACCTATCTAAGTCTACAGGCACAGAATCCGCAAAAGACATCACAGTGATAAATTACAACATCGCACCCACAACACAATGGAAAATCCTGAGAGGTGCAATCAGTGACCACAGACCAATTTTAACAACCCTAAACTTCAAAATTGAGAATGTCCATTAGAATAAAAGAACATGGAACTTTAGTAAAGCCGACTTGAAAAAAAATTCACAGAAAAGCTTGAAGAACTGTGCAACGAAAAATTGAATTACAGAACCCTTGACAAAAACTTGGAAAAATTCTCTTCGAACATTTCAAAAGCTGCAAAAGCATCGATACCTAGAGGTAGACGTAGAGACCTGTGGATACCTTATTGGAAGGACCACAACATCGAGGCAATGATTTCAGAGAGAGAGACAATATCAATGAACTTCTTTAAAAAATAAAACAGAAGAAAACAGAAAGGAACTCATTGAAATTAGTCACAAAATAGAACAAGAAATTTGGATAGGGAAACAAGAAAAATGGCAGAATTCTGCGAAAAAAATGGATCCAAGAAAGGACAGCCAACACTGGAATATGATTAGAGTGTTAGAGAACAATCAAAACCAACACCAATCCTCCAATACTCTAACCGATATGAATAGAACAGCGAGAACGAGAACAAACAGATGGCTGACATAATTGCTGAATATCTTTCAAGCACTTCCATACTCAACTATACGAATGAAGACAGGATTCTAAAAATAATATAAACCAGTTAGTTAAACACAAGCAAGAAACTTCCATCAACAAGATATTTTCTCGAGAGACTTCACACTGAATGAGCTAAACTTACCAATAAGTCAAATGATTAAACACTTTGAAGACAAAGCTAATAATCAACTCCTACGAATACTGAACATTTCATGACAAACTGGTAAACTACCAAAGAATTGGAAGATATCAATTATAGTGCCAATACTGAAGCCAAACAAAGATGCCAAGGAATACAAGAACTATCGGCCAATTGCTCTCACCAGCATACTTTGTAAAATACCAGAACGAATTATCCACTCTAGGCTCATAGTCTGGCTCACTAACAATAATAAAATAAACCTCTACCAAACTGCCTATAGACCCCAGCACTGTACGAATGATCAACTGTTCTACTTCTGTCAATCAATATTAGATTCTTCCCAGGAAAAACCGCCAAAGAAGACCACGGCTATTTTCCTTGATATGACCTCAGCTTTTGATCGAGTGTGGAGGGAGAAATTACGTGAAAAGCTGCACAACATCGGAGTAAGAGGAAAAACCTTAATCTGGATTGCAGACTTCTTAAGGGGAAGAAGGTTAAAGGTTCGGGTCAATGGAGAATTTTCCAAGGAAGGAAGAACATGGGCTGGTGTAACTCAGGGATCTGTGCTCAGTCCTCTACTCTATCTGCTATATATTAACGACATCCATCCTTACCTCACTGAAGACACAAAGGTTGCCTGTTATGCAGATGATATAGCCATATGGCACACAAGTAGCAGCATAGAAAAATCGTAAAAAAAATACTGAACACATCAATGAGAGGACTGGAAAAGTGGGCAATGGAACTCCAAATGACCATAAACCCAATAAAATCAAACCTATGCGTCTTCTCCACTCACAGGGGAAAAGGCATAAATATAACCACAAAATAAGCATAAACAAACAAATATTTGATAAAATTAGAAATCCATAATACCTAGGTGTGATACTGCAGTCCTGGATCTTTCAAGTTGGTCTCGAGGACCACGCCATCACCAACTCCTAAGCGGCGAAGTACGCGATCTACGTATTCATCGTAGATCGCAAAATGCGTGGTGTCGCTGGAGACCCACTGGCGATTCTCCACCAAATTCTGCAGCGCTGGCAGAGGCGCCATATTCATTGTACATAGTGTATATAATGCATATTATCTTTTTTTAATAGTGCAGACCGTGCATGTATTGACAAGATGTGTCAACAAAATTATTTTAATTATTATTGATGAGGAATTGGAATTTTCAGAACACATAATTAGCACCTCAAATAGAGCTATCAGAAAACTAAACATTCTGAGAAGGTTATGTGGAACAAATTGGGGAGCAAAACCCAGAATTCTCAGAACAAGATATACCACCTTAATAAGGCCGATAATGGAATATGCAACACCGGTCTGGGCTCCCTCAAGCTCATCACTAAAAGTAAGACTAGACAGTGCTCAAGCAAAAGCGGCCAAAATAATCACTGGTGCTGTTTCATCCACCAACAATGAGAAAATTCAGAGAGAATGTGTTCTAGACCTACTTGCTCGAAAGCAGAAGACAAAATAAAAACAACTTGGATCGGCACTTCGGAAACGAGGAACCAGAGGACGAGATCTCTCTGACCACTTGTGGTTTGGTAGATCCGCCCTTTTCTGAAAATGAGGTGAAACTGACGGCTTTCAAGTTCGGGAAAAGGAAATCTCCTGGTCCCGAAGGGATCGATAACACGGTCGTGAAAGCCCTGGTAAGGATGCACCCATCGCTTCTTTCCAGGTTATTCAATAGGTGCCTGGACACTGGTGCATTTCCTGAGGCATGGAAGGTTGTCCGAGTAGTGCTTCTCAAAAAGTCTGGTAGAAAGGGTAATTCTCCTAATGATTATCGTCCGCTTTCTTCACTAGTGTGTCTAGGTATGATCCTGGATAGCCTACTAGCTCAGCGACTGAAGCACTGGCTAGAGAGTAATGAACTCCTTTCCTCTTTCCAACATGGTTTTAGGGAAGGGAAGTCCACAACCACAGCTCTGAACGAGGTGTTAGAGGGGGTTGAGATGGGCTTAAATAAGGGTGCTTGGGTTCTTTTCGTGGCCCTGGACATGGATGGCGCGTTCAACTCCATGAGCTGGAACAAGCTGATGAGAAATTTGATGGACATGGGTTGTCCTGATAGTTTGTGCAGCTAGGTTCGTGACTTCCTGAGGGATAGACGGATTAGCCTCAGTTTTGGTGGGCGGAAGTTGGAAGGAAACTGTGCTAGGGGTTGCCCCCAGGGCTCTTGCTGCGGACCTATTCTGTGGAATATCCTGGTAAACACCGTTTTCCAGGAGGAGCTCCCTCAGGGAGCCAGGCTGGTTCTCTATGCTGACGACCAGTTCCTCATCATTGAGGCTGCTTCGAGAGCGAAGGCTGAGAAGTGTGTTGGAACTTCTCTCCAAATTCTCTCGATCTGGGCCCATGACTCTGGCCTTAAGTTCAATGTCTCCAAAACTAAAGCCCTCAGCTTTAAGCCTAGGGACATAAGAACTAAAAGGAAAGGGATCAAATGGGAACACAAGCCGGCTATCCGGATGGAAGGACGGAGGGTAGCGTTGGTCAATAAGATGACCATTCTGGGGGTGGTCATTGATGACAAGATGGGTTGGAAATACCAGGCGGAGGAGATGGTGGCGAGAGGCAGGGAGGCGTTGTGCAGGCCTGTCCTGGTTGGCTCTCAACAGGGGGGGGGGAGAAGGAGGGTACTATTTTTAGGAACCTCTGCCTCTCCTGTGTCGAGCCAATCTTGCTATATGCTTCCGGGCTTGGTGGCGCCCGAAACAGGGATCAGAAGGTGGCAACAACTCTAGAGAGAGTGCAGAGGACAGCGGCACTTAGAATCACAAGGGGATATCGCACTACCAGCAGTGAGGCATTTTTGGTCCTCGCTGGGCATATTTCCCTGGGATTGAAACTAGAGGAGGAGGCCATCAGACATCAGAGAACAGGAAAGATGCCCTGGGACTTGAAGCGGGGGCCCTGGAATCGAAGAGGGATCCAAGGAAGCCTCCGCAGTGGTTGCCAAAGTGGAATTGGAGTCCTGGAGGGCCGACAGGGATTGGAACGGAGGTTTTCACTGATTGTAGTAAGTCTGGAACCAATACTGGAGCTGGGGTAGTGATATTCACTAATGGAGAGCTGATCTTCCAAGAAAGTTTAACACTCAGAGTGGACGAATTGGTCTTTTCAGCAGAGCTGGTTGCGATCAGGGTAGCCCTCAGAGTGTGTGCGGAGAAGAACTTCAGCCCGGACTGCCTCTATTCAGATTGTATGTCGGCCCTCGTCGCCATCAATCTGGAGAAAGGGCAACTCGCGCATCAAATAATCCAGGAGCTGGAGATGATGACGCGGGCTCCGGAGCTCCCTTGGTTTAGGAGACACAGCCTCATCGAAGGTAATGAGTTCGCAGACAGGATCGCTAAGGCAGGATGCTTTAGAGGTAGATCACTGAGGACCCCAGTGTCCAAGAAAGAAGTTTATAGGAGGATGAGGGGGCACGTCCAGGACTTATGGTTGGACAGATGGAGGAACAGTGTGAAGGGGGAGAGAGGTATTCAATGGGGTAACAAAACACAAATACCTCTGTAAGGTAATGTCCCACAAACTCATTAGGGTAGTTCGGGACGTGGGCTCTTCCCCAAGTCTCCACAGATTTAAAATTAAGAGAAACCCTGGTTGCGTCTATGGAGAAAGGGATATGAATGCACGCCACTACGTCTTGGATTGTCCAAGGGTAGTGGGTGTGCAGGAAGAGAGAAGGAGGGCGAGGGGCGCGATCGAGAGTAAGCTGCTGAGAAATCACAGCAAGCTTCTTGAGAAAGCCCACGACGTGGCAGCTGACCTTTTCCTCCCCGCGGTCCCTGCTGGACACAGTAGATAGTTTCCTATTTTGCTATGATTAAAGGCCACCGGTATAGAAATCCTTCCAGACACGTTGTCTGGGAGGTGGTGTTTCCAGGTACAATGTCCAAGCACTAGCTTGGATACCGTTACTTGGCTTATGAGTTGAACAGAATAGCAGCGAAGGGCATGCTTCGCATGCCGGATTGTGGATCTAAAGGTCTGGGTGGCCATCTGCTTCTAGGGTATACCAACTGTGCTTAGGTGGGATCCTCCAGTTCTTGTTTATTTTGGCTACTGTTTCTATTTCTTTAAAAGTAAGTTTATTTTTCTGTAGCAAGGGTTCTTTTGTGCCATTTTCGCTAGCGCATCAGCAGCTTCATTGCCTTCAATGCTAACATGTAAGGGTATCCATTGAAGGTGAATTTTTGAGGTATTGAGAGTTTTTGGAGATAACCAATTATGTTCCTGCTTACTTTGTCTCTAAGATCCCCTGTGTGACTCAAGTGTTGTATGGTACTTCTACTATCAGTAAGAATCCATATATCGTGATGTTTAATGTTTCTGATGGATTTTAAGACTTCATAGATGGCTATAAGTTCTGATCTGAAGACTGAGCAAAATTCTGGGTTTCTTCTGTTTATTTTCTCAATGCCATTTGTGGTTTTGATGAGACAGCCACTGCCAGTGTGTCCCAACTCGTCTCTGCTACCATCGGTATAGATAGTTATTGCATTTTTAGGAATTTTATTAATTATTTCTAATGATAATTGTTATAAGTATTCTGGATTTTGGTATTGTCTGTTGGTGGGTTCATTTAAAGTGGCATTAAAAATAACATTTTGTTAATGGTTCGCATGGGGATATTTTTTCAGCTAAATAATATTTTTCCACTTTATATTTTAAAAATCCATTTCTTTTGGCAGGTGGAGAGGGCCTTCTTTTTTGAATCTTATATTGGGTTCCCAATTAAGTATGTAATTGAAAGTTCTGTGTTTGTTTTCATAACTCTTGATTTTGTTTATATATTTTGGCAGATTGTAGCTTATTCTATCCTTCAAGGGCATAATGTCTGCCTCGTAAAGTACAATATTATTAGGGCAGGTTTTTCGAAGACCTGTAATATTTCTGGCTGCACTTAGTTGTATCCTTTCCAGTGATTTTAGATTTGTTTCAGATGCTGTACCATAGATTTGATATCCATATTCCAAGATAGGTCTCATTAGAGATGTGTAAGTTAATTTTAGTGTTGTTGCTTCAGCTCCCTACTCTTCCTGAAATATATTTCAAGATTTTTAGTCGGTCTCTTCATTTTCTAACAACTCCTTCAATATGCTTACTGGTTTTAATTTCTGGATCCAGGGTGTAGCCGAGATATTTAGGATGTTTATTATATTGTAATTATTGTTCTTTCAGAATAATATTTGGTCTTATTTTGTATAGTTTCTTATCGGTAGTAAAAAGACAGGTTTCAGATTTTTGGGGTTTAATTTCTAATTTATTTTTATTAGCAAATTTTTCTAGGTGGAGAAGAGTCTTGTTCAAATCTCTTTCAGCTTTTTTCCAGTTAGTGTTACTGCTCCATAGAATAATGTCATCAGCGAAAAGTCCAATATTGGTTTTATTTGAAAATTTTTCTTCTATGCCTGCAATAAATAGGGTGAAGAGAGTTGGGCTAAGGATTGATCCTTGTGGTAATCCTTGGTAAAATTTGAAGGTTTTAGATAGAGTGCCATTATATTTGACCCTGATTTATATATTTTTAAGGGGATATTTATCCAAGTGATAGCTTTTCCATCAATTTTGAAATGTTTGTATAATTTTGTAATTAACTTGTTTTTCCATACCCCTTATCAAAAGCTTGTGTAAGGTCTAAAAAGCAGCTATGGTGTGGTTAGTTGTTTTTTTTTTTTTGTTGTTTTGTGCATCTTTTAACTTTTGTGTGAAAAATAAGAGTTGGTCTATTGTCCCATGTCCTTTCCTAAATCCATATTGTTCTTCTGGTAAGAGATTTCTTGTGTCGGGGTGGTAGGTGAGTCGTCTGAGTATAATTTTTTCCATTAATTTGCAGCAAATATTTGTTAGGGAGATAGGTCGGTAGTTTTTTGGGTCATCAGCAGATTTGTCAAGTTTTTTTAATGGGAATTATTGTTGCATTTTTACAGTCTTGAGGCAATTTTCCAGTTTTCCAGGAGTTATTGAAAATATTAAGAAGTCTTTCTTTGCCATTTTTGCCCAAGTTTGATATCATTCGGCCATGGATTCCATCTGGCCCAGGAGTATTGTTTAGGTCAGTGTTTTCTAATGCATAAGCTAGCTTTTTCATATTGATTTTTTTCATGGAAAATATTATGAGTGCTGGTGACATTTTACAGTCATGAATAATCTTTCGGGCCTTTTTTCAACCTTGATTTTACTACTTATTTGATATGAATTACCTAAAAGATTGGCAGCAATTTTGTCATTAGTTGCTGGTGTACTATCTGTATTCTTAATCATATTTGTGTTTTCAGTGTTTGGCTGGGCTCTGTCAATTTGTTTTGCCAAATTCCAAAGTTTTGTATTTGGGTTTCTTGGGTTCAGGTTTTCGCAAGTTTGTTTTTCCATTTTTCCTTTTCACATTTACGTATAATCTTTTTATTTTTGCAATCACAATGTTCAGTTCAGTTATACAATTTGTTTGGTTTTGGGTGCACTTTTTTGTAGTTCATTTCTTTTAGTTATAAGTGCTTGAATATTTTTTGCCTGGTGTGTTTATTTGGAATCCATTTCTTAATATTACCTCTTGGTATTGAAACTTTGGCTGCTTCAATAATGGTGTTTTCGAAAGATATCATATTAGCCTTTTTGAAGTTCCAGAATTTTTCTTAATTGAGCTAGTTATGGTCTTGGTGCTAATTTCTATCAAATTAGGCAAATGATCACTTCCAAAACTTTTTAATATTTGCTATTTGCATTTGTGGAAAATGTCAGGATAGTAAAAACTTATATCAAGGGCTTGTGCAGTATTATAGCCTGTATGAATGATGGGTAGGATTCCCATCATTTAAGCACATGAAGGCATTGTCGTCAAATATGTTTGATAGTATTTTGCCTCTTGGGTTTGGCGTAGGACATCCCCATAGTTGATGTTTGGCATTAAGGTCACCTACAATAATAGTGTTGTCTGTAAGAAATTGAGCCATTGTTCCATCGTCAATAAATGTATTGTTTGGAGGGTGATACATATTGTATATGTTGATGGCTTTGATTTGATTGAGGTAGACTTTGATACCTTGGGCTTCGAGGTCTAATGTGTTTGTAATATTAACGGCTATGCCCTCATAGTACAAATTCTTGATTAAAAATGCTAGGCCACGCCCTTTAACAGCATATACAGATGGATCTTCAGACCTTACCCTGAGTAATGGAGGGGCCGGAATTAACATAATACTGCAAGATGGAACAAACATCAAAATCAAAGAAGGAGCGGGACAGATTTCGTCAAACTTCACTTGTGAACTGACAGCTATCTGGAAATCTCTTGATTTATGCCTTAACCAACCATCCCTGCATCAAGCAGAAGGAATTTTAATATACAGCGACTCCATATCCGCTCTAGAAGCAATTCAGAAGGGCAATACTAGAATCACACAGAAAATACACTCGTTACTTACCCAACTGGAATCATTGGGGAATAACTGCATTCTACAATGGATTCCTGCCCGTGTTGAGATCAAGGTAATGAAATGGCAGTTGAATTGGCAAAGGAAGCCAGAAAGCCGAGCCAAAATAAAGAACAAATGTCAGTATTTGACGCTGATGCTTTGGCAAAATACAAGATAATTAAACAAAAAATAAGAAAAGATCAAATATGTGAAATAAACTCTGAGAGAAAACTGACAAAAACTATAACAAGACTTAGAACAAAACATTATAAAGGAATGAAAATACATCCAGATGGCACAAGAACCTATAGAACATGCAACAACTGTCCTGGTGTGGAACTAACACCTACCCACATATTCTCATTCCCGCAGCCTTGCAGAAAATTGACATAGACCCAGAGCAGCAGCTTTATACATCCAAGATAGTGGACATTGCTGCTGCTGCTGTGATAGAAATGCATGGAGACATCTGAGGCTATTTATTGGACACGACAAAAACAACAAAGGCATTCCAGAGTAAAATAAATTATCAGAGATAGATACATATTTTTCAAATGAATTAAAATAAACATAATCGATACTGAGTGAGAGTTGAATTAAAAATATTAGAAATTTATTATCTTCGGAAACAAACCGTATCTAAAATATCAATTTTCTTTTTGCTACATGTTTTAATTTGCATTTACCTATTTTACATATCTCTGATTGTATTTGAAAATCGTTAACCAATTCTTCATACATTTGGCGAAGTGGTGTTTTATTAATTTGTTATTTGATATTATTAGGGTTCTTTCCTGGTATTCAAAAAGGAAAAATACGTGTCGATCAGTTATATTTTTCAATTTATCAAACAATTTGGCCGCTGAATCTCTGAATCTGGTAGAGCGCCATCTGGCGAATAAAATTGTAACTAAAATCGATTTCGAATTTTTCATTATTTGCCATAAAAAATCCCATTGCATCCTGAACACAATGGTGTTTACCGCATTGCTCTAGCGCAAATATTCGGGGAGTTATTAATTTTTAAAGTTGTGCGGGACTTTTGGATCACCCTGTATTTTGGCTATGGAATTGGCCACTTTGCCAACTAAATACTTATTTGGTATTTTCTGAATATTTCGTGAATCCCTTGTAGAAATTGGGAAGTCAAAACCCACCATATATGAACTGAAGAAGATCATAGTCCGAAACTACGGTCTCCATGTGGGACCTTCTCAAATATCTAAAGCTCGGAAAGGCCTATACCTCTACAATAAGAGGTTATGGAATTTAATTCCCATACATCATATGTATAGACCATTTTGTAGATTGATGGTTTAGGTTTTGCCGCCGCTTCCCAATTTCCAAATATAGAGTTTCAATGTGTCTCATCTTTACTAAGGCCAATTCTATGATTGAAAATCTTGGTCTTGTCCATTCCCCACATAACACGCCACACTCCTGTGTATCCAGAAATGCTCACAATTCTCCAAGGCCGACAAGATCTGGGATGTCAAACAACAAATCATCGCTTCATTGCCAAAGGTAAGTTACACGTGTTTGAACTTTTTCCATATCCATCACTTCTTCTCATAATGAAGATAGGATTATCTAATAATGAGGATTCCAAATAATTATTTTTTGGAATGATTATAATCATTCATTTGGTGTATTTAGGTTGATTTAAAAGTAGAACTATATTTTAGGCTTTATTTATTTAAATGGCTTTTATTATATTACACCGTATTAGATGTAAGAAGTACAAGTTAAAAATCGAATTATATGATGATAAATTATATGTTATGATATATACAATATATCGCAGAATCTGTGGATTTAATATTATTATTATATTAATATATTATATACAATATTATATTATATAATTAAAATATAAATATACGACAGTTCCACTGAGGAGAATGACATCGAGTCATTGATACATGGGGAATTAAATAAATTATTCGTTGATGTAGCTATATATATATATTTTCCAAAATAAATAATTGGTTGGTTAACAGACCTATTTTATTCCTTATACACCAACCCTATATTTAAAAATATGTATTTATGAACTCTATAGCTGAAAAAAAATTAATATAAGATTTTTTTACGACCCACTCTTGTTCTTTTTATAGCTTCCTAAATTATGGGGTGAACTTTATAAACTTCCACGACATAGGTGGAAGAGTTTAGGTTTCTCTGAAGTGAGAAGGTAGGTGGGTCCATTGAAACTAATCGAAAATGTCAAAAAATAATTTTTAATATCTTCTCTTTTAGTAATAAGATTGTTAATCGAATTATTATAGTGAGATAACTTCTTTATATTATAAAAATATTATTTTTTATATTCTTATTTTTGTCAATTCAGTATAGAGTATAAATAAGTATATCAATTCAGTAGAGGGAGTACAAAAAGGTGAAAAGTAAATTCGAAATTCATTCCTATTGGTTCATTATAATCCCTCAAACTCTCAACGTCTATACTTCTTATTTATTTACATACGTTGTGTTTTGAACAATCTCATACATTTATAATAAATAAAACTATACATACAATTAATGCAAAGCAATAACGTGCCATATATATATATATATATATATAAATAAATAGTTGTTTAGTTTTATAGTTTAGTTTTGTATTAAAATTATCTTTATTACTTTGATTATTTAAATTCAAATTATAAAATTTGTAAATTGTTATTATTTAATAGAGAGAGAGAAAAAAAAATTTACTTCTTACACATCATCCATATATATTTATAATTAATAACAATAAAATTTAACAACGTAACGTCTTTTGCAATCGGCTGTTACACGTCATTTAGACATACTCTAATTTGTATATAGAATAATAGAAGTGAGAATATATTCTATTATTCTATATACAAATTAGAGTATGTCTAAATGACGTGTAAAAGCCGACTGCAAAAGACGTTACGTTGTTAAATTTTATTGTTATTAATTATAAATATATATGGATGATGTGTAAGAAGTAAAGGATTTTTTTTCTCTCTCTCTATTAAATAATAACAATTTACAAATTTTATAATTTGAATTTAAATAATCAAAGTAATAAAGATAATTTTAATACAAAACTAAACTATAAAACTAAACAACTATTTATTTTTATAATTAATTTAGATTTAGCTTGCTAATCTAATCAAATCTACTTGATATAAATTATCAATCTTATCAGTTTACTCTTTAAATTTTAAATATAGAATCACTATTATATTTTTATTATATAGTCTTTACACTATATATATATACGACACGTTATTCCTATCTATACATAGGAAATGAAAACATTAAAGCACGAATGTTTATTTCACACATAAAACAAATCTCTACTGTCCTTACTGCGATGGAAAAATATTGAGGAGGAAAGGGGGGGGGGGGGGGGGGGGGCTTGGCTGTGAGATGAACCCTCTCAGCTGTTTCGCCAATATAATTTTTCCTATATACATATAATATTTATATGTAATTCTACTTTCCTAAAAGCTTATATTCCTAGTGTTTTCTCTCTAATATACCATAACTAATATTTCTTCCTTCATTGTCGCTTATATACGCAGAATTATACAATACAATCTTAAAGCTTTAAGAAGCAGTTTGGTGGATTAAATTGGCGAAACAGCTTGTAGGGTTTACTACTGATGAGTCGAGCTTTCCCATTATTTATTTTTTATCGCAGGAAGGACGATATATAACTTTTTTATTTAATATATATATATATTCATTTTTTCAGAAATACAATTATATATTATTTTTAATATATAATATATATATTTATATAAAATATAAATATTATTTTTATTAATACATATATTCACCTTATTTTTGTTTCCACCTTTGTATGAATATTTTAGAGATTAAAAAAAAAGATAATATTTATACCAAAAGAAATAACAGATATGATGATAACTGGTATTTATTTAATCCTAGAAAACCGATATGTAAATGTGACTCTCCATTTCAATGAGGTCAGCCGACCAATGTAAATATTTATGTGTTTTACTTCCAGAGATTTATTGACATTCGTTCTCTCGTCCACCCTGTATAATTAACAAGGTTTCTTACGTCATTGGTTTCATTTCCCTTACATCTGGGTCAGATCTGGAGTGAGATAGGCCCACAATGAAGTGTGGATTTCATGGAGAGCTAACTTCTTATTGAAGTAATAAAATATATTCATATTAAGTAAAAAATATTGCTAAAAGTTATTTAAATAATTAATAAATATATAACTGTGAAAAAAAAATAGTATAAATGTGATATTGTACTGGGATAAAGTTCATAAATAAAAAAAAAGAAGAAAAGCCATCTCCTTATCAGGCAACTGAAAGTTGTTGATGGCTTGCGTCATCTATCCGAATAAATATCAACTATTCGTTGTTTTCCAATAGATGGCGCAAGCCATCAGCAACTTTCAGTTGCCCGATAAGGAGATTCCATTTTTTCTTTTTTGAAATATATAACTCCCCAATTTATATATTGAATATAGAGGTTGTCTGGCCGGGGTATTCATAGTTTTTTAAGTTAAAAAACACTTCAGCCCCACAGTAAATGTTTTTATTCTCATTGAAAGAAACTTCGGCTAGTATAAATGTGTTTTTTTTATTGTCTTCTTGAAGATAGAGGTTGCCTGGATGCGGCATTCATAGAGAATACCTTGGTATACCCCCATTCCTAACGAATCTTCTTTCCACACCCTTACTAGGGAAGAACAAACGGCGATTTCAAGATTACGAACAGAACATCTTAGAATGCTCAAATTTAGTGAAAAAATCAAAACATTCCCGAAATACCCCAAATGCGATTCCCAGCCTGCCAGTCCTGAACATCTATTGAATTGTATCAAATCCTCCAAAAAAGACCTCTGGGTAAACCCCAGGACTATAATAGAAAATATTAGACAATGGAACCTAATGGAGATTGTTTTAAACGACTTGAGGAATAATCAACAACAACATAAAAACATTTACTAGCCGAAGTGTCTTTTTATTTAAATAAAAAAAACCCAATTTATAATTATAATATATAGAAATTGTAAATACATGGGATATTTGAGTGTTTTAGAGGGATTTTTAAAGTTTTGATTTCGTTATTCACTTTCATACGTGTGCAGGTGAACATTTATTCCCAACAAACAGTTTGTATTTCTCCATTTGACATTGTTAAGCCAGTAGAAGAGCGTCATTGCTCGAAATCTCACTTTTCCAATTAAAAAAAAAAGAAAAAGATACACATTAATGGATGATAAAGCCTAGTAAAAAAATATATAGGAAATTATTAATCAAATATTTTATCCAAGATAAACTTGTTAATACATATCACATATGTTTTTCTCTACAATCCACACCCACATTGCATATAATACACACAGTCTTCCTAATATTTACATACTTATTTAAAATGTTAAGCAGCAAAAGATTAACAACGGAATCAGGTTTATTCATCGACTTTTACACACTTGTACAGAAAACAAAAAATAATAGAAATTACGAACCCTATATTCATTAATATAATTAAAAGGAAAAAGATATATATATATGCAAATATGCAAATATTTGTTTTTTTTTAAACATATATTTTATTTGCATTCATTGACTGTTCTACATATTTTGACCATAGTTTTAGAATATACCACTTTGAATATTGTTGTAAATATGTATAGTTAAAGTTACCTATTTTTTTAATTCACTAATATAGGATTCATTTTATAAATTCTATATAATTTTGATAAATATTTAATGTATGGTTTGCCTCAAATAATTGAAAATAAAACTACTTGATAAGTAAATAACTATATTTCCTATTTTCACGACTGCTCCTTCAATTCTTCTATCTTTTCAACAACAAAACATTATATTCATAACATATATATAAAGAATATCCCTTATATGTAATTAAGGTAAAGGTCATGACTTGTAATTTTACACATTATCCTGAAATTTCACTAATTGAAAACAGACACAAATCCATAAATTAAATCACCCCCCCTCCCCCTTTTCCCTGTTCTTAATTAGTCAATGTGTCAGACGATAGGAAAGAGGGATTGTTACGAGAATATTGGGTTTATGCAAATTTATTTAATATCAGGGAGTGTGTGCCTTCTCCCTCCTTCTTGAATAAATCAAATGGTAAAGTTAGGTTAACTTTATATGTCTTGCCATGTTTTTTTTTTTTTAGAATGATAAATTTTATACAAAATTTTTAATATGGATTATTATGTTACAGGTAAAATATATAGTCACATTTCAATTTATATATTTTTAAAAGAGGTGTGTGTGTTTAAAAAGAGGTTTTGTTACAGGTATAATAATGTCACATTATAATTTATTTTGAAAATAGAGCAATCCATAAATAAATCTTTAAATAAAAAGGCATATATTGGATCAAAATATCACTTATTTTACCAATATTTCAGTCGGCTGAACGCCAACCTTTATCAAGGTATTATAACATTTTTATAAAGGCATATATTGGATGAAAATATCATTTATTTTACCAATATTTCAGTTGGCTGAACGCCAACCTTTATCAATGTTATAATACCTTGATAAAGGTTGGCGTTCAGCCAACTGAAATATTGGTAAAATAAATCATATTTTGATC